>CATIWC010002829.1:62500-65000 GCA_948472305.1 Vicia faba | reverse complement strand
ACACTCTCAATGTGTTATTTGGGAAGTGCATGCAAAAATCCATCGGGAGATTATTCCCCTAAGGCGCGTTTGCCTCCGCTCCCGTCGGAAAAACCGCACGGGGGCCCGTTCGGGCCGGAAATTCAAAATTGTCGAAACGCTACGAAACTTTGCAGATCCCTTCTATGTGTTATTTGGGACTTCCATGCAAAAATTCATCGGGAGATTATTCCCCTAAGGCGCGTTTGCCTCCGCTCCCGTTCATGGAGAAACCGCACACGCACGCGTTCCGGTCGGAAATTGAAAGTAGACCGAGGGCTTGTCGAAACGCTACGAAACTCCTTGGACACTCTCAATGTGTTATTTGGGAAGTGCATGCAAAAATCCATCGGGAGATTATTCCCCTAAGGCGCGTTTGCCTCCGCTCCCCGTCGGAAAAACCGCACGGGGGCCCGTTCGGGCCGGAAATTCAAAATTGTCGAAACGCTACGAAACTTTGCAGATCCCTTCTATGTGTTATTTGGGACTTCCATGCAAAAATTCATCGGGAGATTATTCCCCTAAGGCGCGTTTGCCTCCGCTCCCGTTCATGGAGAAACCGCACACGCACGCGTTCCGGTCGGAAATTGAAAGTAGACCGAGGGCTTGTCGAAACGCTACGAAACTCCTTGGACACTCTCAATGTGTTATTTGGGAAGTGCATGCAAAAATCCATCGGGAGATTATTCCCCTAAGGCGCGTTTGCCTCCGCTCCCGTCGGAAAAACCGCACGGGGGCCCGTTCGGGCCGGAAATTCAAAATTGTCGAAACGCTACGAAACTTTGCAGATCCCTTCTATGTGTTATTTGGGACTTCCATGCAAAAATTCATCGGGAGATTATTCCCCTAAGGCGCGTTTGCCTCCGCTCCCGTTCATGGAGAAACCGCACACGCACGCGTTCCGGTCGGAAATTGAAAGTAGACCGAGGGCTTGTCGAAACGCTACGAAACTCCTTGGACACTCTCAATGTGTTATTTGGGAAGTGCATGCAAAAATCCATCGGGAGATTATTCCCCTAAGGCGCGTTTGCCTCCGCTCCCGTCGGAAAAACCGCACGGGGGCCCGTTCGGGCCGGAAATTCAAAATTGTCGAAACGCTACGAAACTTTGCAGATCCCTTCTATGTGTTATTTGGGACTTCCATGCAAAAATTCATCGGGAGATTATTCCCCTAAGGCGCGTTTGCCTCCGCTCCCGTTCATGGAGAAACCGCACACGCACGCGTTCCGGTCGGAAATTGAAAGTAGACCGAGGGCTTGTCGAAACGCTACGAAACTCCTTGGACACTCTCAATGTGTTATTTGGGAAGTGCATGCAAAAATCCATCGGGAGATTATTCCCCTAAGGCGCGTTTGCCTCCGCTCCCGTCGGAAAAACCGCACGGGGGCCCGTTCGGGCCGGAAATTCAAAATTGTCGAAACGCTACGAAACTTTGCAGATCCCTTCTATGTGTTATTTGGGACTTCCATGCAAAAATTCATCGGGAGATTATTCCCCTAAGGCGCGTTTGCCTCCGCTCCCGTTCATGGAGAAACCGCACACGCACGCGTTCCGGTCGGAAATTGAAAGTAGACCGAGGGCTTGTCGAAACGCTACGAAACTCCTTGGACACTCTCAATGTGTTATTTGGGAAGTGCATGCAAAAATCCATCGGGAGATTATTCCCCTAAGGCGCGTTTGCCTCCGCTCCCGTCGGAAAAACCGCACGGGGGCCCGTTCGGGCCGGAAATTCAAAATTGTCGAAACGCTACGAAACTTTGCAGATCCCTTCTATGTGTTATTTGGGACTTCCATGCAAAAATTCATCGGGAGATTATTCCCCTAAGGCGCGTTTGCCTCCGCTCCCGTTCATGGAGAAACCGCACACGCACGCGTTCCGGTCGGAAATTGAAAGTAGACCGAGGGCTTGTCGAAACGCTACGAAACTCCTTGGACACTCTCAATGTGTTATTTGGGAAGTGCATGCAAAAATCCATCGGGAGATTATTCCCCTAAGGCGCGTTTGCCTCCGCTCCCGTCGGAAAAACCGCACGGGGGCCCGACACGCGAAAAGCCGAAATATATCGAGGGATCGCCCGAATGGCATGAAACTTGGCATGCCATCTCAATTTGGTGGCAGATTAATGCATGAAAAATTCCAGACCGGAACTCATTCCGTAGCCCGACGTTTGTTTGCTTCCGCCCCTTGAAAAAAACTCAATTACACGCGTTTCGGACGAAAATTCAAAATAAATCGAGACGTTATCGAAACGCTACGAAACTTTGCAGATCCCTTCTATGTGTTATTTGAGATGTCCATGCAAAAAATCATCGGGAAATTCCATTCCTAAGGCGCGTTTGCCTCCGCTCCCGTTCTTGAAAATCCGGCGCTTAGAAAATTCATAATTAATTCATCCGAAGTCGAAAAATTCTAATTTTTGGTGGGAGGGGTTCTTATATTGTGTTTAAAGAGCATGCAAAAAATCAAGAAAAAATTCGAAGT
>CATIWC010002829.1:0-2500 GCA_948472305.1 Vicia faba | reverse complement strand
GCTACGAAACTTTGCAGATCCCTTCTATGTGTTATTTGGGACTTCCATGCAAAAATTCATCGGGAGATTATTCCCCTAAGGCGCGTTTGCCTCCGCTCCCGTTCATGGAGAAACCGCACACGCACGCGTTCCGGTCGGAAATTGAAAGTAGACCGAGGGCTTGTCGAAACGCTACGAAACTCCTTGGACACTCTCAATGTGTTATTTGGGAAGTGCATGCAAAAATCCATCGGGAGATTATTCCCCTAAGGCGCGTTTGCCTCCGCTCCCGTCGGAAAAACCGCACGGGGGCCCGTTCGGGCCGGAAATTCAAAATTGTCGAAACGCTACGAAACTTTGCAGATCCCTTCTATGTGTTATTTGGGACTTCCATGCAAAAATTCATCGGGAGATTATTCCCCTAAGGCGCGTTTGCCTCCGCTCCCGTTCATGGAGAAACCGCACACGCACGCGTTCCGGTCGGAAATTGAAAGTAGACCGAGGGCTTGTCGAAACGCTACGAAACTCCTTGGACACTCTCAATGTGTTATTTGGGAAGTGCATGCAAAAATCCATCGGGAGATTATTCCCCTAAGGCGCGTTTGCCTCCGCTCCCGTCGGAAAAACCGCACGGGGGCCCGTTCGGGCCGGAAATTCAAAATTGTCGAAACGCTACGAAACTTTGCAGATCCGTTCTATGTGTTATTTGGGACTTCCATGCAAAAATTCATCGGGAGATTATTCCCCTAAGGCGCGTTTGCCTCCGCTCCCGTTCATGGAGAAACCGCACACGCACGCGTTCCGGTCGGAAATTGAAAGTAGACCGAGGGCTTGTCGAAACGCTACGAAACTCCTTGGACACTCTCAATGTGTTATTTGGGAAGTGCATGCAAAAATCCATCGGGAGATTATTCCCCTAAGGCGCGTTTGCCTCCGCTCCCGTCGGAAAAACCGCACGGGGGCCCGACACGCGAAAAGCCGAAATATATCGAGGGATCGCCCGAATGGCATGAAACTTGGCATGCCATCTCAATTTGGTGGCAGATTAATGCATGAAAAATTCCAGACCGGAACTCATTCCGTAGCCCGACGTTTGTTTGCTTCCGCCCCTTGAAAAAAACTCAATTACACGCGTTTCGGACGAAAATTCAAAATAAATCGAGACGTTATCGAAACGCTACGAAACTTTGCAGATCCCTTCTATGTGTTATTTGAGATGTCCATGCAAAAAATCATCGGGAAATTCCATTCCTAAGGCGCGTTTGCCTCCGCTCCCGTTCTTGAAAATCCGGCGCTTAGAAAATTCATAATTAATTCATCCGAAGTCGAAAAATTCTAATTTTTGGTGGGAGGGGTTCTTATATTGTGTTTAAAGAGCATGCAAAAAATCAAGAAAAAA
Source organism: Vicia faba (assembly GCA_948472305.1). Taxonomy (NCBI): domain Eukaryota; kingdom Viridiplantae; phylum Streptophyta; class Magnoliopsida; order Fabales; family Fabaceae; genus Vicia; species Vicia faba. The sequence goes on along the minus strand of CATIWC010002829.1, from coordinate 1,122 downwards.
TTCGAAGTCTAAGTCATCAAACTAGAAATTTATGTCTACAGGGAAAAAGGGACCAATTTGGTGGCAAAGTGAGGATTTCAGTTCAAACATATATAGGGGGAGGCCCTTGCCTGGTCCGCCTGGGGCCTTGCCACGCCCAGGCCAGGCCACGCCCAGGCCAGGCCACATGCTGCCTAGACGGAACATGCCCATGGGTGTTCCAAACGATTCCAATGGCAAATCCATCAACCCCCCGCACAAAATCCAATCCAAATATCGAATTTTCATCATCGAATCGAGCGTTCTTGACAAAAAAAATTCAAAATTTGGCTGGATTTTGCGTGCCCGTGCCGGCCACACGGAAGGTCCGTGGCATGCCACGGATGGTCCCGTCGACGGAATCGAAGTTGCGATCGAAGTTTTGCCGCACAACCCAATAAAATATTGGCATTCCAACCATCGAATCGTTCTTTGGGCGAAGAAAAAAATTTGCTAAAATTTTGCGGTGCCCGTGCCCGGCCGAGTGGCTCGTCCGGACCTGGTCACGGACGTTCGGGCGGCGGGGCATGGGAGTTGCGATCGAAGTTTTGCCGCAAAATCATGTCAAATTTTGGCGTTCCCGTCATCGAATCGTCCGTTGGTCGAAGATCAAAATTTTATCGGGGTGCGCGGTGCGACGGTCGTGGTCACGGACGGCGCAATCCGACGTGATTTTTGCCTTGGGCAAAAGCAACGCGGCGCGAAATGACGCGAAATGTCGCGATTGGGACTTGGGACTTGGACGAGGACGAGGACGAGGACGAGACGCGCGCGTGTGTGCGTGGCTCGGAAAATTGGCCCCGTTGCTCGGGTTGGTTTTTCATGCCTAGTGCGGCAGAACCGGCGTTGTTCGATGCTTCCATTTGCCTGCATGCCTTGGCATCGCGGGGGGTGGTACGTTACGCAATGTTGGATCTTGCTGACGCGGGGGCGTGTGAGTGGCATTGCGGATGTTTGTGTTTGCTGGCTCCATGCTTTTGCACCGAACGGTGAACACAACATTCCCTATCAATTTTCATCGCTTGCTTGCGTAATCGGTGTTGGTTTCTTGTTCCTGTTTGTCTTGCCTATAAAACGGTAAACATTTGGCTGGTTAGTTTTAAA
>CATIWC010002828.1:0-53566 GCA_948472305.1 Vicia faba | reverse complement strand
TATTAATTAATGATACATATTCCATATAAATTAGAAATAATTCAAATTATATAATGAGTCTCGATATTATATTTATCCACCATATTCATATTGTATTATGGTATAATAGATGTCAACAATTTCAGTATTTTCCTTCTTCTCCATCACCAAATTTAGGTTACTTCTTCACCAAGAAACTAATTTAAAAGACTATTAATTAATGACACATATTCCATATACATTAGAAATAATTCAAATTATATAATGAGTATCGATAGTATATTTATCCACCATATTCATATTGTATTATGGTATAATAGATGTAAACAATTTCAGTATTTTCTTCTTCTCCATCACCAAATTTTAGTTTACTTCATCACTAAGAAACTAAGTTAAAAGACTATTAATATTTGATATACATTGAAAATAATTCAAATTATATAATGAGTCTCGATAGTATATATATTCATCATATTCATATGTATTATGGTATAATAGATGTAAATAATTTCAGTATTTTCTTCTTCTCCATCACCAAATTTTAGGTTACTTCATCACTAAGAAACTAAGTTAAAAGACTATTAATTGATGACACATATTTTATATACATTAGAAATAATTCAAATTATATAATGAGTCTCGATAGTATATTTATTCACCATATTCATATTGTATTATAGTATTATAGATGTAAACAATTTCAATATTTTTTCTTCTTCTCCATCACCAAATTTTAGGTTACGTCATAACTAAGAAACTAAGTTAAAAGACTATTACTTAATGACACATATTTTATATACATTGGAAATAATTCAAATTATATAATGAGTCTCGATAGTATATTTATTCACCATATTCATATTGTATTATGGTATAATAGATGTAAACAATTTCAATATTTTCTTCTTTCCATCATAAAATTTTAGGTTACTTCATCACTAAGAAACTAAGTTAAAAGACTATTACTTAATTACACATATTCCATATACATTTGAAATAATTCAAATTATCTAATGAGTCTCGATAGTATATTTATTCACCATATTCATATTGTATTATGGTATAATAGATGTAAACAGTTTCAGTATTTTCTAATTCTCCATCACCAAATTTTAGGTTACTTCATCACTAATAAACTAAGTTAAAAGACTATTACTTAATGACACATATTCCTTATACATTTGAAATAATTCAAATTATCTAATGAGTCTCGATAGTACATTTATCCACCATATTCATATTGTATTATGGTATAATAGATGTAAACAGTTTCAGTATTTTGTAATTCTCCATCACCAAATCTTAGGTTACTTCATCACTAAGAAACTAAGTTAAAACACTATTACTTAATGAAACATATTCCATATACATTTTTAATGATTCAAATTAACTAATGAGTATCGATAGTTTATTTATCCCCCATATCCATATTGTATTATGGTATAATAGATGTCAACAATTTCAGTATTTTCCTTCTTCTCCATCACCAAATTTTAGGTACTTCTTCACCAAGAAACTAAGTTAAAAGACTATAAATTAATGATACATATTCCATATAAATTAGAAATAATTCAAATTATATAATGAGTCTCGATAGTATATTTATTCACAATATTTATATTGTATTATGGTATAATAGATGTAAACAATTTCAGTACTTTCTTCTTCTCCATCACCAAATTTTAGTTTACTTCATCACTAAGAAACTAAGTTAAAAGACTATTAATATTTGATATACATTGAAAATAATTCAAATTATATAATGAGTCTCGATAGTATATATATTCATCATATTCATATTGTATTATGGTATAATAGATGTAAATAATTTCAGTATTTTCTTCTTCTCCATCACCAAATTTTAGGTTACTTCATCACTAAGAAACTAAGTTAAAAGACTATTAATTGATGACACATATTATATATACATTAGAAATAATTCAAATTATATAATGAGTCTCGATAGTATATTTATTCACCATATTCAAATTGTATTATGGTATTATAGATGTAAACAATTTCAATATTTTTCTTCTTCTCCATCACCAAATTTTAGGTTACGTCATCACTAAGAAACTAAGTTAAAAGACTATTACTTAATGACACATATTTTATATACATTGGAAATAATTCAAATTATATAATGAGTCTCGATAGTATATTTATTCACCATATTCATATTGTATTATGGTATAATAGATGTAAACAATTTCAATATTTTTCTTCTTTCCATCATAAAATTTTAGGTTACTTCATCACTAAGAAACTAAGTTAAAAGACTATTACTTAATTACACATATTCCATATACATTTGAAATAATTCAAATTATCTAATGAGTCTCGATAGTATATTTATTCACCATATTCATATTGTATTATGGTATAATAGATGTAAACAGTTTCAGTATTTTCTAATTCTCCATCACCAAATTTTAGGTTACTTCATCACTAATAAACTAAGTTAAAAGACTATTACTTAATGACACATATTCCTTATACATTTGAAATAATTCAAATTATCTAATGAGTCTCGATAGTACATTTATCCACCATATTCATATTGTATTATGGTATAATAGATGTAAACAGTTTCAGTATTTTGTAATTCTCCATCACCAAATCTTAGGTTACTTCATCACTAAGAAACTAAGTTAAAACACTATTACTTAATGAAACATATTCCATATACATTTTTAATGATTCAAATTAACTAATGAGTATCGATAGTTTATTTATCCCCCATATCCATATTGTATTATGGTATAATAGATGTCAACAATTTCAGTATTTTCCTTCTTCTCCATCACCAAATTTTAGGTTACTTCTTCACCAAGAAACTAAGTTAAAAGACTATAAATTAATGATACATATTCCATATAAATTAGAAATAATTCAAATTATATAATGAGTCTCGATAGTATATTTATTCACAATATTTATATTGTATTATGGTATAATAGATGTAAACAATTTCAGTACTTTCTTCTTCTCCATCACCAAATTTTAGTTTACTTCATCACTAAGAAACTAAGTTAAAAGACTATTAATATTTGATATACATTGAAAATAATTCAAATTATATAATGAGTCTCGATAGTATATATATTCATCATATTCATATTGTATTATGGTATAATAGATGTAAATAATTTCAGTATTTTCTTCTTCTCCATCACCAAATTTTAGGTTACTTCATCACTAAGAAACTAAGTTAAAAGACTATTAATTGATGACACATATTATATATACATTAGAAATAATTCAAATTATATAATGAGTCTCGATAGTATATTTATTCACCATATTCAAATTGTATTATGGTATTATAGATGTAAACAATTTCAATATTTTTCTTCTTCTCCATCACCAAATTTTAGGTTACGTCATCACTAAGAAACTAAGTTAAAAGACTATTACTTAATGACACATATTTTATATACATTGAAAATAATTCAAATTATATAATGAGTCTCGATAGTATATATATTCATCATATTCATATTGTATTATGGTATAATAGATGTAAATAATTTCAGTATTTTCTTCTTCTCCATCACAAAATTTTAGGTTACTTCATCACTAAGAAACTAAGTTAAAAGACTATTACTTAATGACTCATATTCCATAAACATTTGAAATAATTCAAATTATCTAATGAGTCTCGATAGTATATTTATTCACCATATTCATATTGTATTATGGTATAATAGATGTAAACAGTTTCAGTATTTTCTAATTCTCCATCACCAAATCTTAGGTTACTTCATCACTAAGAAACTAAGTTAAAAGACTATTACCTAATGACACATATTCCATATACATTTGAATTAATTCAAATTATCTAATGAGTCTCGATAGTATATTTATTCACCATATTCATATTGTAATATGGTATAAAGATTTAAACAGTTTCAGTATTTTCTAATTCTCCATCACCAAATCTTAGGATACTTCATCACTAAGAAACTAAGTTAAAAGACTATTACCTAATGACACATATTCCATATACATTTGAAATAATTCAAATTATCTAATGAGTCTCGATAGTATATTTATCCACCATATTCATATTGTATTATGGTATAATAGATGTAAATAGTTTCAGTTCTTTCTAATTCTCCATCACCAAATCTTAGGTTACTTCATCACTAAGAAACTAAGTTAAAAGACTATTATTTAATGACACATATTCCATATATATTTGAAATAATTCAAATTATCTAATGAGTCTCGATAGTATGTTTATTTATCATATTCATATTGTATTTTGGTATAATAGATGTAAATAGTTTCAGTATTTTCTAATTCTCCATCACCAAATCTTAGGTTACTTCATCACTAAGAAACTAAGTTAAAAGACTATTATTTAATGACACATATTCCATATATATTTGAAATAATTCAAATTATCTAATGAGTCTCTATAGTATGTTTATTTACCATATTCATATTGTATTTTGGTATAATAGATGTAAACAATTTCAGTATTTTCCTTCTTTTCCATCACCAAATTTTAGGTTACTTCTTCACCAAGAAACTAAGTTAAAATACTATTACCTAATGACACATATTATATATACATTTGAAATAATTCAAATCATCTAATGAGTCTCGATAGTATATTTATCCACCATATTCATATTGTATTATGGTATAATAGATGTAAACAATTTCAGTATTTTCCTTCTTCTCCATCACAAAATTTTAGGTTACTTCTTCACTAAGAAACTAAGTTAAAAGACTATTACTTAATGACACATATTCCATATACATTTGAAATAATTCAAATTATCTAATGAGTCTCGATAGTATATTTATCCACCATATTCATATTGTATTATGGTATAATAGATGTAAACAATTTCAGTATTTTCAAATTCTCCATCACCAAATCTTAGGTTACTTCATCACTAAGAAACTAAGTTAAAAGAATATTACTTAATGACACATATTCCATATACATTTGAAATAATTCAAATTATCTAATGAGTCTCGATAGTATATTTATTCACCGTATTCATATTGTATTATGGTATAATAGATATAAACAGTTTCAGTATTTTCTAATTCTCCATCACCAAAATTTAGGTTACTTCTTCACCAAGAAACTAAGTTAAAATACTATTACTTAATGACACATATTATATATACATTTGAAATAATTTAAATCATCTAATGAGTCTCGATAGTATATTTATCCACCATATTCATATTGTATTATGGTATAATAGATGTAAACAATTTCAGTATTTTCCTTCTTCTCCATCACCAAATTTTAGGTTACTTCTTAACTAAGAAACTAAGTTAAAAGACTATTACTTAATGACACATAGTCCATATACATTTGAAATAATTCAAATTATCTAATGAGTCTCGATAGTATATTTATCCACCATATTCATATTGTATTATGGTATAATAGATGTAAACAATTTCAGTATTTTCCTTCTTCTCCATCACAAAATTTTAGGTTACTTCTTCACTAAGAAACTAAGTTAAAAGACTATTACTTAATGACACATATTATATATACATTTGAAATAATTCAAATCATCTAATGAGTCTCAATAGTATATTTATCCACCATATTCATATTGTATTAAGGTATAATAGATGTAAACAATTTCAGTATTTTCCTTCTTCTCCATCACAAAATTTTAGGTTACTTCTTCACTAAGAAACTAAGTTAAAAGACTATTACTTAATGACACATATTCCATATACATTTGAAATAATTCAAATTATCTAATGAGTCTCGGTAGTATATTTATCCACCATATTCATATTGTATTATGGTATAATAGATGTAAACAATTTCAGTATTTTCAAATTTTCCATCACCAAATCTTAGGTTACATCATCACTAAGAAACTAAGTTAAAAGAATATTACTTAATGACACATATTCCATATACATTTGAAATAATTCAAATTATCTAATGAGTCTCGATAGTATATTTATTCACCGTATTCATATTGTATTATGGTATAATAGATATAAACAGTTTCAGTATTTTCTAATTCTCCATCACCAAAATTTAGGTTACTTCTTCACCAAGAAACTAAGTTAAAATACTATTACTTAATGACACATATTATATATACATTTGAAATAATTTAAATCATCTAATGAGTCTCGATAGTATATTTATCCACCATATTCATATTGTATTATGGTATAATAGATGTAAACAATTTCAGTATTTTCCTTCTTCTCCAATACCAAATTTTAGGTTACTTCTTAACTAAGAAACTAAGTTAAAAGACTATTACTTAATGACACATAGTCCATATACATTTGAAATAATTCAAATTATCTAATGAGTCTCGATAGTATATTTATCCACCATATTCATATTGTATTATGGTATAATAGATGTAAACAATTTCAGTATTTTCCTTCTTCTCCATCACAAAATTTTAGGTTACTTCTTCACTAAGAAACTTAGTTAAAAGACTATTACTTAATGACACATATTATATATACATTTGAAATAATTCAAATCATCTAATGAGTCTCGATAGTATATTTATCCACCATATTCATATTGTATTATGGTATAATAGATGTAAACAATTTCAGTATTTTCCTTCTTCTCCATCACAAAATTTTAGGTTACTTCTTCACTAAGAAACTAAGTTAAAAGACTATTACTTAATGACACATATTCCATATACATTTGAAATAATTCAAATTATCCAATGAGTCTCGATAGTATATTTATCCACCATATTCATATTGTATTATGGTATAATAGATGTAAACAATTTCAGTATTTTAAAATTTTCCATCACCAAATCTTAGGTTACTTCATCACTAAGAAACTAAGTTAAAAGAATATTACTTAATGACACATATTCCATATACATTTGAAATAATTCAAATTATTTAATGAGTCTCGATAGTATATTTATTCACCGTATTCATATTGTATTATGGTATAATAGATATAAACAGTTTCAGTATTTTCTAATTCTCCATCACCAAAATTTAGGTTACTTCTTCACCAAGAAACTAAGTTAAAATACTATTACTTAATGACACATATTATATATACATTTGAAATAATTTAAATCATCTAATGAGTCTCGATAGTATATTTATCCACCATATTCATATTGTATTATGGTATAATAGATGTAAACAATTTCAGTATTTTCCTTCTTCTCCATCACCAAATTTTAGGTTACTTCTTAACTAAGAAACTAAGTTAAAAGACTATTACTTAATGACACATAGTCCATATACATTTGAAATAATTCAAATTATCTAATGAGTCTCGATAGTATATTTATCCACCATATTCATATTGTATTATGGTATAATAAATATAAACAGTTTCAGTATTTTCTAATTCTCCATCACCAAATTTTAGGTTACTTCTTCACTAAGAAACTAAGTTAAAAGACTATTACTTAATGACACATATTATATATACATTTGAAATAATTCAAATTATCTAATGAGTCTCGATAGTATATTTATCCACCATATTCATATTGTATTATGGTATAATAGATGTAAACAATTTCAGTATTTTCCTTCTTCTCCATCACGAAATTTTAGGTTACTTCTTCACTAACAAACTAAGTTAAAAGACTATTACTTAATGACACATATTCCATATACATTTGAAATAATTCAAATTATCTAATGAGTCTCGATAGTATATTTATTCACCATATTCATATTGTATTATGGTATAATACATGTAAAAAGTTTCAGTATTTTCTAATTCTCCATCACCAAATCTTAGGTTACTACATCACTAAGAAACTAAGTTAAAAGACTATTACCTAATGACACATATTCCATATACATTTGAAATAATTCAAATTATCTAATGAGTCTCGATAGTATATTTATCCACCATATTCATATTGTATTATGGTATAATAGATGTAAATAGTTTCAGTATTTTCTAATTCTCCATCACCAAATCTTAGGTTACTTCATCACTAAGAAACTAAGTTAAAAGACTATTATTTAATGACACATATTCCATATATATTTGAAATAATTCAAATTATCTAATGAGTCTCGATAGTATGTTTATTTACCATATTCATATTGTATTTTTGTATAATAGATGTAAACAATTTCAGTATTTTCCTTCTTTTCCATCACCAAATTTTAGGTTACTTCTTCACCAAGAAACTAAGTTAAAATACTATTACTTAATGACACATATTATATATACATTTGAAATAATTCAAATCATCTAATGAGTCTCGATAGTATATTTATCCACCATATTCATATTTTATTATGGTATAATAGATGTAAACAATTTCAGTATTTTCCTTCTTCTCCATCACCAAATTTTAGGTTACTTCTTCACTAAGAAACTAAGTTAAAAGACTATTACTTAATGACACATATTCCATATACATTTGAAATAATTCAAATTATCTAATGATTCTCGATAGTTATTTATTCACGATATTCATATTGTATTATGGTATAATAGATGTAAACAGTTTCAGTATTTTCTAATTCTCCATCACCAAATCTTAGGATACTTCATCACTAAGAAACTAAGTTAAAAGACTATTACTTAATGACTCATATTCCATAAACATTTGAAATAATTCAAATTATCTAATGAGTCTCGATAGTATATTTATTCACCATATTCATATTGTATTATGGTATAATAGATGTAAACAGTTTCAGTATTTTCTAATTCTCCATCACCAAATTTTAGGTTACTTCTTCACCAAGAAACTAAGTTAAAATACTATTACTTAATGACACATATTATATATACATTTGAAATAATTTAAATCATCTAATGAGTCTCGATAGTATATTTATCCACCATATTCATATTGTATTATGGTATAATAGATGTAAACAATTTCAGTATTTTCCTTCTTCTCCATCACCAAATTTTAGGTTACTTCTTAACTAAGAAACTAAGTTAAAAGACTATTACTTAATGACACATAGTCCATATACATTTGAAATAATTCAAATTATCTAATGAGTCTCGATAGTATATTTATCCACCATATTCATATTGTATTATGGTATAATAGATGTAAACAATTTTAGTATTTTCCTTCTTCTCCATCACCAAATTTTAGGTTACTTCTTCACTAAGAAACTAAGTTAAAAGACTATTACTTAATGACACATATTCCATATACATTTGAAATAATTCAAATTATCTAATGAGTCTCGATAATATATTTATCCACCATATTCATATTGTATTATGGTATAATAGATGTAAACAATTTCAGTATTTTCCTTCTTCTCCATCACCAAATCTTAGGTTACTTCATCACTAAGAAACTAAGTTAAAAGACTATTACTTAATGACACATATTCCATATACATTTGAAATAATTCAAATTATCTAATGACTCTCGATAGTATATTTATTCACCATATTCATATTGTATTATGGTATAATACATGTAAACTGTTTCAGTATTTTCTAATTCTCCATCACCAAATCTTAGGTTACTTCATCACTAAGAAACTAAGTTAAAAGACTATTACCTAATGACACATATTCCATACACATTTGAAATAATTCAAATTATCTAATGAGTCTCAATAGTATATTTATCCACCATATTCATATTGTATTATGGTATAATAGATGTAAATAGTTTCAGTATTTTCTAATTCTCCATCACCAAATCTTAGGTTACTTCATCACTAAGAAACTAAGTTAAAAGACTATTATTTAATGACACATATTCCATATATATTTGAAATAATTCAAATTATCTAATGAGTCTCGATAGAATGTTTATTTACCATATTCATATTGTATTTTGGTATAATAGATGTAAACAATTTCAGTATTTTCCTTCTTTTCAATCACCAAATTTTAGGTTACTTCATCACCAAGAAACTAAGTTAAAATACTATTACTTAATGACACATATTATATATACATTTGAAATAATTAAAATCATCTAATGAGTCTCGATAGTATATTTATACACCATATTCATATTGTATTATGGTATAATAGATGTAAACAATTTCAGTATTTTCCTTCTTCTCCATCACCAAATTTTAGGTTACTTCTTCACTAAGAAACTAAGTTAAAAGACTATTACTTAATGACACATATTCCATATACATTTGAAATAATTCAAATTATCTAATGAGTCTCAATAGTATATTTATTCACCATATTCATATTGTATTATGGTATAATAGATGTAAACAATTTCAGTATTTTCTAATTCTCCATCACCAAATCTTAGGTTACTTCATCACTAAGAAACTAAGTTAAAAGACTATTACTTAATGACACATATTCCATATACATTTGAAATAATTCAAATTATCTAATGAGTCTTGATAGTATATTTATTCACCATATTCATATTGTATTATGGTATAATAGATATAAACAGTTTCAGTATTTTCTAATTCTCCATCACCAAATCTTAGGTTACTTCATCACTAAGAAACTAAGTTAAAAGACTAGTACTTAATGACACATATTCCATATACATTTTAAATAATTCAAATTATCTAATGAGCCTTGATAGTATATTTACCCACCATATTCATATTGTATTCTGGTATAGTAGATATAAACAGTTTCAGTATTTTCTAATTCTCCATCACTAAATCTTAGGTTACTTCATCACTAAGAAACTAAGTTAAAAGACTATTACTTAATGACACATATTCCTTATACATTTGAAATAATTCAATTTATCTAATGATTCTCGATAGTATATTTATCCACCATATTCATATTGTATTATGGCATAATACATGTAAACAGTTTTAGTATTTTCTAATTCTCCATCACCAAATCTTAGGTTACTTCATCATTAAGAAACTAAGTTAAAATACTATTACTTAATGACACATATTCCATATACATTTGAAATAATTCAAATCATCTAATGAGTCTCGATAGTATATTTATCCACCATATTCATATTGTATTATGGTATAATAGATGTAAACAGTTTCAGTATTTTCTAATTCTCCATCACCAAATCTTAGGTTACTTCTTCACTAAGAAACTAAGTTAAAAGACTATTACTTAATGACACATATGCCATATACATTTGAAATAATTCAAATTATCTAATGAGTCTCGATAGTAAATTTATCCACCATATTCATATTGTATTATGGTATAAGAGATGTAAACAGTTTCAGTATTTTCTAATTCTCCATCACCAAATCTTAGGTTACTTCATCATTAAGAAACTAAGTTAAAATACTATTACTTAATGACACATATTCCATATACATTTGAAATAATTCAAATTATCTAATGAGTCTCGATAGTATATTTATTCACCATATTCATATTGTATTATGGTATAATAGATATAAACAGTTTCAGTATTTTCTAATTCTCCATCACCAAATCTTAGGTTACTTCATCATTAAGAAACTAAGTTAAAAGACTATTACTTAATGACACATATTCCATATACATTTTAAATAATTCAAATTATCTAATGAGTCTCGATAGTATATTTAACCACCATATTCATATTGTGTTATGGTATAGTAAATATAAAAAGTTTCAGTATTTTCTAATTCTCCATCACCAAATCTTAGGTTACTTCATCACTAAGAAACTAAGTTAAAAGACTATTATTTAATGACACATATTCCATATATATTTGAAATAATTCAAATTATCTAATGAGTCTCGATAGTATGTTTATTTACCATATTCATATTGTATTTTGGTATAATAGATGTAAACAATTTCAGTATTTTCCTTCTTTTCAATCACCAAATTTTAGGTTACTTCATCACTAAGAAACTAAGTTAAAAGACTATTCCTTAATGACACATATTCCATATACATTTTAAATAATTCAAATTATCTAATGAGCCTCGATAGTATATTTACCCACCATATTCATATTGTATTCTGGTATAGTAGATATAAACAGTTTCAGTATTTTCTAATTCTCCATCACTAAATCTTAGGTTACTTCATCACTAAGAAACTAAGTTAAAAGACTATTACTTAATGACACATATTCCTTATACATTTGAAATAATTCAATTTATCTAATGATTCTCGATAGTATATTTATCAACCATATTCATATTGTATTATGGCATAATAGATGTAAACAGTTTCAGTATTTTCTAATTCTCCATCGCCAAATCATAGGTTACTTCATCACTAAGAAACTAAGTTAAAAGACTATTACTTAATGACACATATTCCATATACATTTGAAATAATTCAAATTATCTAATGAGTCTCGATATTATATTTATTCACCATATTCATATTGTATTATGGTATAATACATGTAAACAGTTTCAATATTTTCTAATTCTCCATCACCAAATCTTAGGTTACTTCATCATTAAGAAACTAAGTTAAAATACTATTACTTAATGACACATATTCCATATACATTTGAAATAATTCAAATTATCTAATGAGTCTCAATAGTATATTTATTCACCATATTCATATTGTATTATGGTATAATTGATGTAAACAATTTCAGTATTTTCTAATTCTCCATCACCAAATCTTAGGTTACTTCATCACTAAGAAACTAAGTTAAAAGACTATTACTTAATGACACATATTCCATATACATTTGAAATAATTCAAATTATCTAATGAGTCTTGATAGTATATTTATTCACCATATTCATATTGTATTATGGTATAATAGATATAAACAGTTTCAGTATTTTCTAATTCTCCATCACCAAATCTTAGGTTACTTCATCACTAAGAAACTAAGTTAAAAGACTATTACTTAATGACACATATTCCATATACATTTGAAATAATTCAAATTATCTAATGACTCTCGATAGTATATTTATTCACCATATTCATATTGTATTATGGTATAATACATGTAAACTGTTTCAGTATTTTCTAATTCTCCATCACCAAATCTTAGGTTACTTCATCACTAAGAAACTAAGTTAAAAGACTATTACCTAATGACACATATTCCATACACATTTGAAATAATTCAAATTATCTAATGAGTCTCAATAGTATATTTATCCACCATATTCATATTGTATTATGGTATAATAGATGTAAATAGTTTCAGTATTTTCTAATTCTCCATCACCAAATCTTAGGTTACTTCATCACTAAGAAACTAAGTTAAAAGACTATTATTTAATGACACATATTCCATATATATTTGAAATAATTCAAATTATCTAATGAGTCTCGATAGAATGTTTATTTACCATATTCATATTGTATTTTGGTATAATAGATGTAAACAATTTCAGTATTTTCCTTCTTTTCAATCACCAAATTTTAGGTTACTTCATCACCAAGAAACTAAGTTAAAATACTATTACTTAATGACACATATTATATATACATTTGAAATAATTAAAATCATCTAATGAGTCTCGATAGTATATTTATACACCATATTCATATTGTATTATGGTATAATAGATGTAAACAATTTCAGTATTTTCCTTCTTCTCCATCACCAAATTTTAGGTTACTTCTTCACTAAGAAACTAAGTTAAAAGACTATTACTTAATGACACATATTCCATATACATTTGAAATAATTCAAATTATCTAATGAGTCTCAATAGTATATTTATTCACCATATTCATATTGTATTATGGTATAATAGATGTAAACAATTTCAGTATTTTCTAATTCTCCATCACCAAATCTTAGGTTACTTCATCACTAAGAAACTAAGTTAAAAGACTATTACTTAATGACACATATTCCATATACATTTGAAATAATTCAAATTATCTAATGAGTCTTGATAGTATATTTATTCACCATATTCATATTGTATTATGGTATAATAGATATAAACAGTTTCAGTATTTTCTAATTCTCCATCACCAAATCTTAGGTTACTTCATCACTAAGAAACTAAGTTAAAAGACTAGTACTTAATGACACATATTCCATATACATTTTAAATAATTCAAATTATCTAATGAGCCTTGATAGTATATTTACCCACCATATTCATATTGTATTCTGGTATAGTAGATATAAACAGTTTCAGTATTTTCTAATTCTCCATCACTAAATCTTAGGTTACTTCATCACTAAGAAACTAAGTTAAAAGACTATTACTTAATGACACATATTCCTTATACATTTGAAATAATTCAATTTATCTAATGATTCTCGATAGTATATTTATCCACCATATTCATATTGTATTATGGCATAATACATGTAAACAGTTTCAGTATTTTCTAATTCTCCATCACCAAATCTTAGGTTACTTCATCATTAAGAAACTAAGTTAAAATACTATTACTTAATGACACATATTCCATATACATTTGAAATAATTCAAATCATCTAATGAGTCTCGATAGTATATTTATCCACCATATTCATATTGTATTATGGTATAATAGATGTAAACAGTTTCAGTATTTTCTAATTCTCCATCACCAAATCTTAGGTTACTTCTTCACTAAGAAACTAAGTTAAAAGACTATTACTTAATGACACATATGCCATATACATTTGAAATAATTCAAATTATCTAATGAGTCTCGATAGTAAATTTATCCACCATATTCATATTGTATTATGGTATAAGAGATGTAAACAGTTTCAGTATTTTCTAATTCTCCATCACCAAATCTTAGGTTACTTCATCATTAAGAAACTAAGTTAAAATACTATTACTTAATGACACATATTCCATATACATTTGAAATAATTCAAATTATCTAATGAGTCTCGATAGTATATTTATTCACCATATTCATATTGTATTATGGTATAATAGATATAAACAGTTTCAGTATTTTCTAATTCTCCATCACCAAATCTTAGGTTACTTCATCATTAAGAAACTAAGTTAAAAGACTATTACTTAATGACACATATTCCATATACATTTTAAATAATTCAAATTATCTAATGAGTCTCGATAGTATATTTAACCACCATATTCATATTGTGTTATGGTATAGTAAATATAAAAAGTTTCAGTATTTTCTAATTCTCCATCACCAAATCTTAGGTTACTTCATCACTAAGAAACTAAGTTAAAAGACTATTATTTAATGACACATATTCCATATATATTTGAAATAATTCAAATTATCTAATGAGTCTCGATAGTATGTTTATTTACCATATTCATATTGTATTTTGGTATAATAGATGTAAACAATTTCAGTATTTTCCTTCTTTTCAATCACCAAATTTTAGGTTACTTCATCACTAAGAAACTAAGTTAAAAGACTATTCCTTAATGACACATATTCCATATACATTTTAAATAATTCAAATTATCTAATGAGCCTCGATAGTATATTTACCCACCATATTCATATTGTATTCTGGTATAGTAGATATAAACAGTTTCAGTATTTTCTAATTCTCCATCACTAAATCTTAGGTTACTTCATCACTAAGAAACTAAGTTAAAAGACTATTACTTAATGACACATATTCCTTATACATTTGAAATAATTCAATTTATCTAATGATTCTCGATAGTATATTTATCAACCATATTCATATTGTATTATGGCATAATAGATGTAAACAGTTTCAGTATTTTCTAATTCTCCATCGCCAAATCATAGGTTACTTCATCACTAAGAAACTAAGTTAAAAGACTATTACTTAATGACACATATTCCATATACATTTGAAATAATTCAAATTATCTAATGAGTCTCGATATTATATTTATTCACCATATTCATATTGTATTATGGTATAATACATGTAAACAGTTTCAATATTTTCTAATTCTCCATCACCAAATCTTAGGTTACTTCATCATTAAGAAACTAAGTTAAAATACTATTACTTAATGACACATATTCCATATACATTTGAAATAATTCAAATTATCTAATGAGTCTCAATAGTATATTTATTCACCATATTCATATTGTATTATGGTATAATTGATGTAAACAATTTCAGTATTTTCTAATTCTCCATCACCAAATCTTAGGTTACTTCATCACTAAGAAACTAAGTTAAAAGACTATTACTTAATGACACATATTCCATATACATTTGAAATAATTCAAATTATCTAATGAGTCTTGATAGTATATTTATTCACCATATTCATATTGTATTATGGTATAATAGATATAAACAGTTTCAGTATTTTCTAATTCTCCATCACCAAATCTTAGGTTACTTCATCACTAAGAAACTAAGTTAAAAGACTAGTACTTAATGACACATATTCCATATACATTTTAAATAATTCAAATTATCTAATGAGCCTTGATAGTATATTTACCCACCATATTCATATTGTATTCTGGTATAGTAGATATAAACAGTTTCAGTATTTTCTAATTCTCCATCACTAAATCTTAGGTTACTTCATCACTAAGAAACTAAGTTAAAAGACTATTACTTAATGACACATATTCCTTATACATTTGAAATAATTCAATTTATCTAATGATTCTCGATAGTATATTTATCCACCATATTCATATTGTATTATGGCATAATAGATGTAAACAGTTTCAGTATTTTCTAATTCTCCATCGCCAAATCATAGGTTACTTCATCACTAAGAAACTAAGTTAAAAGACTATTACTTAATGACACATATTCCATATACATTTGAAATAATTCAAATTATCTAATGAGTCTCGATAGTATATTTATTCACCATATTCATATTGTATTATGGTATAATACATGTAAACAGTTTCAGTATTTTCTAATTCTCCATCACCAAATCTTAGGTTACTTCATCATTAAGAAACTAAGTTAAAATACTATTACTTAATGACACATATTCCATATACATTTGAAATAATTCAAATCATCTAATGAGTCTCGATAGAATGTTTATTTACCATATTCATATTGTATTTTGGTATAATAGATGTAAACAATTTCAGTATTTTCCTTCTTTTCAATCACCAAATTTTAGGTTACTTCATCACCAAGAAACTAAGTTAAAATACTATTACTTAATGACACATATTATATATACATTTGAAATAATTAAAATCATCTAATGAGTCTCGATAGTATATTTATACACCATATTCATATTGTATTATGGTATAATAGATGTAAACAATTTCAGTATTTTCCTTCTTCTCCATCACCAAATTTTAGGTTACTTCTTCACTAAGAAACTAAGTTAAAAGACTATTACTTAATGACACATATTCCATATACATTTGAAATAATTCAAATTATCTAATGAGTCTCAATAGTATATTTATTCACCATATTCATATTGTATTATGGTATAATAGATGTAAACAATTTCAGTATTTTCTAATTCTCCATCACCAAATCTTAGGTTACTTCATCACTAAGAAACTAAGTTAAAAGACTATTACTTAATGACACATATTCCATATACATTTGAAATAATTCAAATTATCTAATGAGTCTTGATAGTATATTTATTCACCATATTCATATTGTATTATGGTATAATAGATATAAACAGTTTCAGTATTTTCTAATTCTCCATCACCAAATCTTAGGTTACTTCATCACTAAGAAACTAAGTTAAAAGACTAGTACTTAATGACACATATTCCATATACATTTTAAATAATTCAAATTATCTAATGAGCCTTGATAGTATATTTACCCACCATATTCATATTGTATTCTGGTATAGTAGATATAAACAGTTTCAGTATTTTCTAATTCTCCATCACTAAATCTTAGGTTACTTCATCACTAAGAAACTAAGTTAAAAGACTATTACTTAATGACACATATTCCTTATACATTTGAAATAATTCAATTTATCTAATGATTCTCGATAGTATATTTATCCACCATATTCATATTGTATTATGGCATAATACATGTAAACAGTTTCAGTATTTTCTAATTCTCCATCACCAAATCTTAGGTTACTTCATCATTAAGAAACTAAGTTAAAATACTATTACTTAATGACACATATTCCATATACATTTGAAATAATTCAAATCATCTAATGAGTCTCGATAGTATATTTATCCACCATATTCATATTGTATTATGGTATAATAGATGTAAACAGTTTCAGTATTTTCTAATTCTCCATCACCAAATCTTAGGTTACTTCTTCACTAAGAAACTAAGTTAAAAGACTATTACTTAATGACACATATGCCATATACATTTGAAATAATTCAAATTATCTAATGAGTCTCGATAGTAAATTTATCCACCATATTCATATTGTATTATGGTATAAGAGATGTAAACAGTTTCAGTATTTTCTAATTCTCCATCACCAAATCTTAGGTTACTTCATCATTAAGAAACTAAGTTAAAATACTATTACTTAATGACACATATTCCATATACATTTGAAATAATTCAAATTATCTAATGAGTCTCGATAGTATATTTATTCACCATATTCATATTGTATTATGGTATAATAGATATAAACAGTTTCAGTATTTTCTAATTCTCCATCACCAAATCTTAGGTTACTTCATCATTAAGAAACTAAGTTAAAAGACTATTACTTAATGACACATATTCCATATACATTTTAAATAATTCAAATTATCTAATGAGTCTCGATAGTATATTTAACCACCATATTCATATTGTGTTATGGTATAGTAAATATAAAAAGTTTCAGTATTTTCTAATTCTCCATCACCAAATCTTAGGTTACTTCATCACTAAGAAACTAAGTTAAAAGACTATTATTTAATGACACATATTCCATATATATTTGAAATAATTCAAATTATCTAATGAGTCTCGATAGTATGTTTATTTACCATATTCATATTGTATTTTGGTATAATAGATGTAAACAATTTCAGTATTTTCCTTCTTTTCAATCACCAAATTTTAGGTTACTTCATCACTAAGAAACTAAGTTAAAAGACTATTCCTTAATGACACATATTCCATATACATTTTAAATAATTCAAATTATCTAATGAGCCTCGATAGTATATTTACCCACCATATTCATATTGTATTCTGGTATAGTAGATATAAACAGTTTCAGTATTTTCTAATTCTCCATCACTAAATCTTAGGTTACTTCATCACTAAGAAACTAAGTTAAAAGACTATTACTTAATGACACATATTCCTTATACATTTGAAATAATTCAATTTATCTAATGATTCTCGATAGTATATTTATCAACCATATTCATATTGTATTATGGCATAATAGATGTAAACAGTTTCAGTATTTTCTAATTCTCCATCGCCAAATCATAGGTTACTTCATCACTAAGAAACTAAGTTAAAAGACTATTACTTAATGACACATATTCCATATACATTTGAAATAATTCAAATTATCTAATGAGTCTCGATATTATATTTATTCACCATATTCATATTGTATTATGGTATAATACATGTAAACAGTTTCAATATTTTCTAATTCTCCATCACCAAATCTTAGGTTACTTCATCATTAAGAAACTAAGTTAAAATACTATTACTTAATGACACATATTCCATATACATTTGAAATAATTCAAATTATCTAATGAGTCTCAATAGTATATTTATTCACCATATTCATATTGTATTATGGTATAATTGATGTAAACAATTTCAGTATTTTCTAATTCTCCATCACCAAATCTTAGGTTACTTCATCACTAAGAAACTAAGTTAAAAGACTATTACTTAATGACACATATTCCATATACATTTGAAATAATTCAAATTATCTAATGAGTCTTGATAGTATATTTATTCACCATATTCATATTGTATTATGGTATAATAGATATAAACAGTTTCAGTATTTTCTAATTCTCCATCACCAAATCTTAGGTTACTTCATCACTAAGAAACTAAGTTAAAAGACTAGTACTTAATGACACATATTCCATATACATTTTAAATAATTCAAATTATCTAATGAGCCTTGATAGTATATTTACCCACCATATTCATATTGTATTCTGGTATAGTAGATATAAACAGTTTCAGTATTTTCTAATTCTCCATCACTAAATCTTAGGTTACTTCATCACTAAGAAACTAAGTTAAAAGACTATTACTTAATGACACATATTCCTTATACATTTGAAATAATTCAATTTATCTAATGATTCTCGATAGTATATTTATCCACCATATTCATATTGTATTATGGCATAATAGATGTAAACAGTTTCAGTATTTTCTAATTCTCCATCGCCAAATCATAGGTTACTTCATCACTAAGAAACTAAGTTAAAAGACTATTACTTAATGACACATATTCCATATACATTTGAAATAATTCAAATTATCTAATGAGTCTCGATAGTATATTTATTCACCATATTCATATTGTATTATGGTATAATACATGTAAACAGTTTCAGTATTTTCTAATTCTCCATCACCAAATCTTAGGTTACTTCATCATTAAGAAACTAAGTTAAAATACTATTACTTAATGACACATATTCCATATACATTTGAAATAATTCAAATCATCTAATGAGTCTCGATAGTATATTTATCCACCATATTCATATTGTATTATGGTATAATAGATGTAAACAGTTTCAGTATTTTCTAATTCTCCATCACCAAATCTTAGGTTACTTCTTCACTAAGAAACTAAGTTAAAAGACTATTACTTAATGACACATATGCCATATACATTTGAAATAATTCAAATTATCTAATGAGTCTCGATAGTAAATTTATCCACCATATTCATATTGTATTATGGTATAAGAGATGTAAACAGTTTCAGTATTTTCTAATTCTCCATCACCAAATCTTAGGTTACTTCATCATTAAGAAACTAAGTTAAAATACTATTACTTAATGACACATATTCCATATACATTTGAAATAATTCAAATTATCTAATGAGTCTCGATAGTATATTTATTCACGATATTCATATTGTATTATGGTATAATACATGTAAACAGTTTCAGTATTTTCTAATTCTCCATCACCAAATCTTAGGTTACTTCATCACAAAGAAACTAAGTTAAAAGACTATTACTTAATGACACATTTTCAATATACATTTGAAATAATTCAAATTATCTAATGAGTCTCGATAGTATATTTACCCACCATATTCATATTGTATTATGGTTTAGTAGATGTAAACAATTTCAGTATTTTCTAAATCTCCATCACCAAATCTTAGGTTACTTCATCACTAAGAAACTAAGTTAAAAAACTATTACTTAATGACACATATTCCATATACATTTGAAATAATTCAAATTATCTAATGAGTCTCAATAGTATATTTATTCACCATATTCATATTGTATTATGGTATAATACAAGTCAACAGTTTCAGTATTTTCTAATTCTCTATCACCAAATCTTAGGTTACTTCATCACTAAGAAACTAAGTTAAAAGACTATTACTTAATGACACATATTCCATATACATTTGAAATAATTCAAATTATCTAATGAGTCTCGATAGTATATTTATTCACCATATTCATATTGTATTATGGTATAATAGATATAAACAGTTTCAGTATTTTCTAATTCTCCATCACCAAATCTTAGGTTACTTCATCATTAAGAAACTAAGTTAAAAGACTATTACTTAATGACACATATTCCATATACATTTTAAATAATTCAAATTATCTAATGAGTCTCGATAGTATATTTAACCACCATATTCATATTGTGTTATGGTATAGTAAATATAAAAAGTTTCAGTATTTTCTAATTCTCCATCACCAAATCTTAGGTTACTTCATCACTAAGAAACTAAGTTAAAAGACTATTATTTAATGACACATATTCCATATATATTTGAAATAATTCAAATTATCTAATGAGTCTCGATAGTATGTTTATTTACCATATTCATATTGTATTTTTGTATAATAGATGTAAACAATTTCAGTATTTTCCTTCTTTTCAATCACCAAATTTTAGGTTACTTCATCACCAAGAAACTAAGTTAAAATACTATTACTTAATGACACATATTATATATACATTTGAAATAATTCAAATCATCTAATGAGTCTCGATAGTATATTTATACACCATATTCATATTGTATTATGGTATAATAGATGTAAACAATTTCAGTATTTTCCTTCTTCTCCATCACCAAATTTTAGGTTACTTCTTCACTAAGAAACTAAGTTAAAAGACTATTACTTAATGACACATATTCCATATACATTTGAAATAATTCAAATTATATAATGAGTCTCAATAGTATATTTATTCATCATATTCATATTGTATTATGGTATAATAGATGTAAACAATTTCAGTATTTTCTAATTCTCCATCACTAAATCTTAGGTTACTTCATCACTAAGAAACTAAGTTAAAAGACTATTACTTAATGAAACATATTCCATAAAGATTTGAAATAATTCAAATTATCTAATGAGTCTTGATAGTATATTTATTCACCATATTCATATTGTATTATGGTATAATAGATAGAAACAGTTTCAGTATTTTCTAATTCTCCATCACCAAATCTTAGGTTACTTCATCACTAAGAAACTAAGTTAAAAGACTATTCCTTAATGACACATATTCCATATACATTTTAAATAATTCAAATTATCTAATGAGCCTCGATAGTATATTTACCCACCATATTCATATTGTATTCTGGTATAGTAGATATAAACAGTTTCAGTATTTTCTAATTCTCCATCACTAAATCTTAGGTTACTTCATCACTAAGAAACTAAGTTAAAAGACTATTACTTAATGACACATATTCCTTATACATTTGAAATAATTCAATTTATCTAATGATTCTCGATAGTATATTTATCCACCATATTCATATTGTATTATGGCATAATAGATGTAAACAGTTTCAGTATTTTCTAATTCTCCATCGCCAAATCATAGGTTACTTCATCACTAAGAAACTAAGTTAAAAGACTATTACTTAATGACACATATTCCATATACATTTGAAATAATTCAAATCATCTAATGAGTCTCGATAGTATATTTATCCACCATATTCATATTGTATTATGGTATAATAGATGTAAACAGTTTCAGTATTTTCTAATTCTCCATCACCAAATCTTAGGTTACTTCTTCACTAAGAAACTAAGTTAAAAGACTATTACTTAATGACACATATGCCATATACATTTGAAATAATTCAAATTATCTAATGAGTCTCGATAGTAAATTTATCCACCATATTCATATTGTATTATGGTATAATAGATGTAAACAGTTTCAGTATTTTCTAATTCTCCATCACCAAATCTTAGGTTACTTCATCATTAAGAAACTAAGTTAAAATACTATTACTTAATGACACATATTCCATATACATTTGAAATAATTCAAATTATCTAATGAGTCTCGATAGTATATTTATTCATGATATTCATATTGTATTATGGTATAATACATGTAAACAGTTTCAGTATTTTCTAATTCTCCATCACCAAATCTTAGGTTACGTCATCACTAAGAAACTAAGTTAAAAGACTATTACTTAATGACACATTTTCAATATACATTTGAAATAATTCAAATTATCTAATTAGTCTCGATAGTATATTTACCCACCATATTCATATTGTATTATGGTTTAGTAGATGTAAACAATTTCAGTATTTTCTAAATCTCCATCACCAAATCTTAGGTTACTTCATCACTAAGAAACTAACTTAAAAAACTATTACTTAATGACACATATTCCATATACATTTGAAATAATTCAAATTATCTAATGAGTCTCAATAGTATATTTATTCACCATATTCATATTGTATTATGGTATAATACATGTAAACAGTTTCAGTATTTTCTAATTCTCCATCACCAAATCTTAGGTTACTTCATCATTAAGAAACTAAGTTAAAATACTTTTACTTAATGACACATATTCTATATACATTTGAAATAATTCAAATCATCTAATGAGTCTCGATAGTATATTTATCCACCATATTCATATTGTATTATGGTATAATAGATGTAAACAGTTTCAGTATTTTCTAATTCTCCATCACCAAATCTTAGGTTACTTCTTCACTAAGAAACTAAGTTAAAAGACTATTACTTAATGACACATATGCCATATACATTTGAAATAATTCAAATTATCTAATGAGTCTCGATAGTAAATTTATCCACCATATTCATATTGTATTATGGTATAATAGATGTAAACAGTTTCAATATTTTCTAATTCTCCATCACCAAATCTTAGGTTACTTCATCATTAAGAAACTAAGTTAAAATACTATTACTTAATGACACATATTCCATATACATTTGAAATAATTCAAATTATCTAATGAGTCTCGATAGTATATTTATTCACGATATTCATATTGTATTATGGTATAATACATGTAAACAGTTTCAGTATTTTCTAATTCTCCATCACCAAATCTTAGGTTACTTCATCACTAAGAAACTAAGTTAAAAGACTATTACTTAATGACACATTTTCAATATACATTTGAAATAATTCAAATTATCTAATGAGTCTCGATAGTATATTTACCCACCATATTCATATTGTATTATGGTTTAGTAGATGTAAATAATTTCAGTATTTTCTAAATCTCCATCACCAAATCTTAGGTTACTTCATCACTAAGAAACTAAGTTAAAAAACTATTACTTAATGACACATATTCCATATACATTTGAAATAATTCAAATTATCTAATGAGTCTCAATAGTATATTTATTCACCATATTCATATTGTATTATGGTATATTACATGTAAACAGTTTCAGTATTTCTAATTCTCCATCACCAAATCTTAGGTTACTTCATCATTAAGAAACTAAGTTAAAATACTATTACTTAATGACACATATTCTATATACATTTGAAATAATTCAAATCATCTAATGAGTCTCGATAGTATATTTATCCACCATATTCATATTGTATTATGGTATAATAGATGTAAACAGTTTCAGTATTTTCTAATTCTCCATCACCAAATCTTAGGTTACTTCTTCACTAAGAAACTAAGTTAAAAGACTATTACTTAATGACACATATGCCATATACATTTGAAATAATTCAAATTATCTAATGAGTCTCGATAGTAAATTTATCCACCATATTCATATTGTATTATGGTATAATAGATGTAAACAATTTCAGTATTTTCTAATTCTCCATCACCAAATCTTAGGTTACTTCATCATTAAGAAACTAAGTTAAAAGACTATTACTTAATGACACATATTCCATATACATTTTAAATAATACAAATTATCTAATGAGTCTCGATAGTATATTTAACCACCATATTCATATTGTGTTATGGTATAGTAAATATAAAAAGTTTCAGTATTTTCTAATTCTCCATCACCAAATCTTAGGTTACTTCATCACTAAGAAACTAAGTTAAAAGACTATTACTTAATGACACATATTCCTTATACATTTGAAATAATTAAATTTATCTAATGATTCTCGATAGTATATTTATCCACCATATTCATATTGTATTATGGCATAATAGATGTAAACAGTTTCAGTATTTTCTAATCCTCCATCACCAAATCTTATGTTACTTCATCACTAAGAAACTAAGTTAAAAGACTATTACTTAATGACACATATTCCATATACATTTGAAATAATTCAAATTATATAATGAGTCTCGATAGTATATTTATTCACCATATTCATATTGTATTATGGTATAATACATGTAAACAGTTTCAGTATTTTATAATTCTCCATCACCAAATCTTAGGTTACTTCATCACTAAGAAACTAAGTTAAAAGACTATTACTTAATGATACATATTCCATATACATTTGAAATAATTCAAATTATCTAATGAGTCTCGATAGTATATTTATTTACCATATTCATATTGTATTATGGTATAATAGATGTAAACAGTTTCAGTATTTTCTAATTCTCCATCACCAAATCTTAGGTTACTTCATCACTAAGAAACTAAGTTAAAAGACTATTACTTAATGACACATATTCCATATACATTTGAAATAATTCAAATTATCTAATGAATCTCGATAGTATATTTATTCACCATATTCATATTGTATTATGGTATAATACATTGAAACAGTTTCAGTATTTTCTAGTTTTCCATGACCAAATCTTAGGTTACTACATCACTAAGAAACTAAGTTAAAAGACTATTACTTAATGACACATATTCCATATACATTTGAAATAATTCAAATTATCTAATGAGTCTCGATAGTATATTTATCCACCATATTCATATTGTATTATGGTATAATAGATGTAAACAATTTCAGTATTTTCTTTCTTCTCCATCACCAAATTTTAGGTTACTTCTTCACTAAGAAACTAAGTTAAAAGCCTATTACTTAATGACACATATTCCATATACATTTGAAATAATTCAAATTATCTAATGAGTCTCGATAGTATATTTACCCACCATATTCATATTGTATTATGGTATAATAGATGTAAACAATTTCAGTATTTTCCTTCTTCTCCATCACCAAATTTTAGGTTACTTCTTCCCTAAGAAACTAAGTTAAAAGACTATTACTTCATGACACATATTCCATATATATCTGAAATAATTCAAATTATCTAATGAGTCTCGATAGTATATTTATCCACCATATTCATATTGTATTATGGCATAATAAATGTAAACAATTTCAGTATTTTTTAATTCTCCATCACCAAATTTTAGGTTACTTCATCACTAAGAAACTAAGTTAAAAGACTATTACTTAATGACACATATTCCATATACATTTGAAATAATTCAAATTATCTAATGAGTCTCGATAGTATATTTATCCACCATATTCATATTGTATTATGGTATAATAGATGTAAACAGTTACAGTATTTTCTAATTCTGCATCACCAAATTTTACGTTACTTCATCACTAAGAAACTAAGTTAAAAGACTATTACTTAATGACACATATTCCATATACATTTGAAATAATTCAAATTATCTAATGAGTCTCGATAGTAAAGTTATTCTACATATTCATGTTGTATTATGGTATAATAGATATAAACAGTTTCAGTATTTTCTAATTCTCCATCACCAAATCTTAGGTTACTTCATCACTAAGAAACTAAGTTAAAAGACTATTACTTAATGACATATATTCCATATACATTTGAAATAATTCAAATTATCTAATGAGTCTAGATAGTATATTTATCCACCATATTCATATTGTATTTTGGTATAATAGATGTAAACAGTTTCAGTATTTTCTAATTCTCCATCACCAAATCTTAGGTTACTTCATCACTATGAAACTAAGTTAAAAGACTATTACTTAATGACACATATTCCATATACATTTGAAATAATTAAAATTATCTAATGAATCTCGATAGTATATTTATTCACCATATTCATATTGTATTATGGTATAATACATTGAAACAGTTTCAGTATTTTCTAGTTTTCCATGACCAAATCTTAGGTTACTACATCACTAAGAAACTAAGTTAAAAGACTATTACTTAATGACACATATTCCATATACATTTGAAATAATTCGAATTATCTAATGAGTTTCGATAGTATATTTATCCACCATATTCATATTGTATTATGGCATAATAGATGTAAACAGTTTAAGTATTTTCTAATTCTCCATCACTAAATCTTAGGTTACTTGTACACTAAGAAACTAAGTTAAAAGACTATTACTTAATGACACATATTCCATATACATTTGAATTAATTCAAATTATCTAATGAGTCTCGATAGTATATTTATCCACCATATTCATATTGTATTATGGCATAATACATGTAAATAGTTTAAGTATTTTCTAATTCTCCATCACCAAATCTTAAGTTACTTCATCACTAAGAAACTAAGTTAAAAGACTATTACTTAATGACACATATTCCATATACATTTGAAATAATTCAAATTATCTAATGAGTCTCGATAGTATATTTATCCACCATATTCATATTGTATTATGGCATAATACATGTAAACAATTTCAGTATTTTCTAATTCTCCATCACCAAATCTTAGGTTACTTCATCACTAAGAAACTAAGTTAAAAGACTATTACTTAATGACACATATTACATATACATTTGAAATAATTCAAATTATCTAATGAGTCTCGATAGTATATTTATCCACCATATTCATATTGTATTATGGCATAATACATGTAAACAATTTCAGTATTTTTTAATTCTCCATCACCAAATTTTAGGTTACTTCATCACTAAGAAACTAAGTTAAAAGACTATTACTTCATGACACATATTCCATATACATCTGAAATAATTCAAATTATCTAATGAGTCTCGATAGTATATTTATCCACCATATTCATATTGTATTATGGCATAATACATGTAAACAATTTCAGTATTTTTTAATTCTCCATCACCAAATTTTAGGTTACTTCATCACTAAGAAACTAAGTTAAAAGACTATTACTTAATGACACATATTCCATATACATTTGAAATAATTCAAATCATCTAATGAGTCTCGATAGTATATTTATCCACCATATTCATATTGTATTATGGTATAATAGATGTAAACAGTTACAGTATTTTCTAATTCTGCATCACCAAATTTTACGTTACTTCATCACTAAGAAACTAAGTTAAAAGACTATTACTTAATGACACATATTCCATATACATTTGAAATAATTCAAATTATATAATGAGTCTCGATAGTATATTTATTCACCATATTCATGTTGTATTATGGTATAATAGATATAAACAGTTTCAGTATTTTCTAATTCTCCATCACCAAATCTTAGGTTACTTCATCACTAAGAAACTAAGTTAAAAGACTATTACTTAATGACATATATTCCATATACATTTGAAATAATTCAAATTATCTAATGAGTCTAGATAGTATATTTATCCACCATATTCATATTGTATTTTGGTATAATAGATGTAAACAGTTTCAGTATTTTCTAATTCTCCATCACCAAATCTTAGGTTACTTCATCACTATGAAACTAAGTTAAAAGACTATTACTTAATGACACATATTCCATATACATTTGAAATAATTCAAATTATCTAAAGAATCTCGATAGTATATTTATTCACCATATTCATATTGTATTATGGTATAATACATTGAAACAGTTTCAGTATTTTCTAGTTTTCCATGACCAAATCTTAGGTTACTACATCACTAAGAAACTAAGTTAAAAGACTATTACTTAATGACACATATTCCATATACATTTGAAATAATTCAAATTATCTAATGAGTCTCGATAGTATATTTATCCACCATATTCATATTGTATTATGGTATAATAGATGTAAACAATTTCAGTATTTTCTTTCTTCTCCATCACCAAATTTTAGGTTACTTCTTTACTAAGAAACTAAGTTAAAAGCCTATTACTTAATGACACATATTCCATATACATTTGAAATAATTCAAATTATCTAATGAGTCTCGATAGTATATTTACCCACCATATTCATATTGTATTATGGTATAATAGATGTAAACAATTTCAGTATTTTCCTTCTTCTCCATCACCAAATTTTAGGTTACTTCTTCCCTAAGAAACTAAGTTAAAAGACTATTACTTCATGACACATATTCCATATATATCTGAAATAATTCAAATTATCTAATGAGTCTCGATAGTATATTTATCCACCATATTCATATTGTATTATGGCATAATAAATGTAAACAATTTCAGTATTTTTTAATTCTCCATCACCAAATTTTATGTTACTTCATCACTAAGAAACTAAGTTAAAAGACTATTACTTAATGACACATATTCCATATACATTTGAAATAATTCAAATTATCTAATGAGTCTCGATAGTATATTTATCCACCATATTCATATTGTATTATGGCATAATACATGTAAACAATTTCAGTATTTTCTAATTCTCCATCACCAAATCTTAGGTTACTTCATCACTAAGAAACTAAGTTAAAAGACTATTACTTAATGACACATATTCCATATACATTTGAAATAATTCAAATTATCTAATGAGTGTCGATAGTATATTTATCCACCATATTCATATTGTATTATGGCATAATACATGTAAACAATTTCAGTATTTTTTAATTCTCCATCACCAAATTTTAGGTTACTTCATCACTAAGAAACTAAGTTAAAAGACTATTACTTAATGACACATATTCCATATACATTTGAAATAATTCAAATTATCTAATGAGTCTCGATAGTATATTTATCCACCATATTCATATTATATTATGGTATAATAGATGTAAACAGTTACAGTATTTTCTAATTCTGCATCACCAAATTTTACGTTACTTCATCACTAAGAAACTAAGTTAAAAGACTATTACTTAATGACATATATTCCATATACATTTGAAATAATTCAAATTATCTAATGAGTCTAGATAGTATATTTATCCACCATATTCATATTGTATTTTGGTATAATAGATGTAAACAGTTTCAGTATTTTCTAATTCTCCATCACCAAATCTTAGGTTACTTCATCACTATGAAACTAAGTTAAAAGACTATTACTTAATGACACATATTCCATATACATTTGAAATAATTCAAATTATATAATGAATCTCGATAGTATATTTATTCACCATATTCATATTGTATTATGGTATAATACATTGAAATAGTTTCAGCATTTTCTAGTTTTCCATGACCAAATCTTAGGTTACTACATCACTAAGAAACTAAGTTAAAAGACTATTACTTAATGACACATATTCCATATACATTTGAAATAATTCGAATTATCTAATGAGTCTCGATAGTATATTTATCCACCATATTCATATTGTATTATGGCATAATAGATGTAAACAGTTTCAGTATTTTCTAATTCTCCATCACTAAATCTTAGGTTACTTGATCACTAAGAAACTAAGTTAAAAGACTATTACTTAATGACACATATTCCATATACATTTGAATTAATTCAAATTATCTAATGAGTCTCGATAGTATATTTATCCACCATATTCATATTTTATTATGGTATAATAGATGTAAACAATTTCAGTATTTTCTAATTCTCCATCACCAAATCTTAGGTTACTTCATCACTAAGAAACTAAGTTAAAAGACTATTACTTAATGACACATATTCCATATACATTTGAAATAATTCAAATTATCTAATGAGTCTCGATAGTATATTTATTCACCATATTCATATTGTATTATGGTATAATAGATGTAAACAGTTTCAGTATTTTCCTTATTCTCCATCACCAAATTTTATGTTACTTCTTCACTAAGAAACTAAGTTAAAAGACTATTACTTAATGACACATATTCCATATACATTTGAAATAATTCAAATTATCTAATGAGTCTAGATAGTATATTTATCCACCATATTCATATTGTATTTTGGTATAATAGATGTAAACAGTTTCAGTATTTTCTAATTCTCCATCACCAAATCTTAGGTTACTTCATCACTATGAAACTAAGTTAAAAGACTATTACTTAATGACACATATTCCATATACATTTGAAATAATTCAAATTATCTAAAGAATCTCGATAGTATATTTATTCACCATATTCATATTGTATTATGGTATAATACATTGAAACAGTTTCAGTATTTTCTAGTTTTCCATGACCAAATCTTAGGTTACTACATCACTAAGAAACTAAGTTAAAAGACTATTACTTAATGACACATATTCCATATACATTTGAAATAATTCAAATTATCTAATGAGTCTCGATAGTATATTTATCCACCATATTCATATTGTATTATGGTATAATAGATGTAAACAATTTCAGTATTTTCTTTCTTCTCCATCACCAAATTTTAGGTTACTTCTTCACTAAGAAACTAAGTTAAAAGCCTATTACTTAATGACACATATTCCATATACATTTGAAATAATTCAAATTATCTAATGAGTCTCGATAGTATATTTACCCACCATATTCATATTGTATTATGGTATAATAGATGTAAACAATTTCAGTATTTTCCTTCTTCTCCATCACCAAATTTTAGGTTACTTCTTCCCTAAGAAACTAAGTTAAAAGACTATTACTTCATGACACATATTCCATATATATCTGAAATAATTCAAATTATCTAATGAGTCTCGATAGTATATTTATCCACCATATTCATATTGTATTATGGCATAATAAATGTAAACAATTTCAGTATTTTTTAATTCTCCATCACCAAATTTTATGTTACTTCATCACTAAGAAACTAAGTTAAAAGGACTATTACTTAATGACACATATTCCATATACATTTGAAATAATTCAAATTATCTAATGAGTCTCGATAGTATATTTATCCACCATATTCATATTGTATTATGGCATAATACATGTAAACAATTTCAGTATTTTCTAATTCTCCATCACCAAATCTTAGGTTACTTCATCACTAAGAAACTAAGTTAAAAGACTATTACTTAATGACACATATTCCATATACATTTGAAATAATTCAAATTATCTAATGAGTGTCGATAGTATATTTATCCACCATATTCATATTGTATTATGGCATAATACATGTAAACAATTTCAGTATTTTTTAATTCTCCATCACCAAATTTTAGGTTACTTCATCACTAAGAAACTAAGTTAAAAGACTATTACTTAATGACACATATTCCATATACATTTGAAATAATTCAAATTATCTAATGAGTCTCGATAGTATATTTATCCACCATATTCATATTATATTATGGTATAATAGATGTAAACAGTTACAGTATTTTCTAATTCTGCATCACCAAATTTTACGTTACTTCATCACTAAGAAACTAAGTTAAAAGGACTATTACTTAATGACATATATTCCATATACATTTGAAATAATTCAAATTATCTAATGAGTCTAGATAGTATATTTATCCACCATATTCATATTGTATTTTGGTATAATAGATGTAAACAGTTTCAGTATTTTCTAATTCTCCATCACCAAATCTTAGGTTACTTCATCACTATGAAACTAAGTTAAAAGACTATTACTTAATGACACATATTCCATATACATTTGAAATAATTCAAATTATATAATGAATCTCGATAGTATATTTATTCACCATATTCATATTGTATTATGGTATAATACATTGAAATAGTTTCAGCATTTTCTAGTTTTCCATGACCAAATCTTAGGTTACTACATCACTAAGAAACTAAGTTAAAAGACTATTACTTAATGACACATATTCCATATACATTTGAAATAATTCGAATTATCTAATGAGTCTCGATAGTATATTTATCCACCATATTCATATTGTATTATGGCATAATAGATGTAAACAGTTTCAGTATTTTCTAATTCTCCATCACTAAATCTTAGGTTACTTGATCACTAAGAAACTAAGTTAAAAGACTATTACTTAATGACACATATTCCATATACATTTGAATTAATTCAAATTATCTAATGAGTCTCGATAGTATATTTATCCACCATATTCATATTTTATTATGGTATAATAGATGTAAACAATTTCAGTATTTTCTAATTCTCCATCACCAAATCTTAGGTTACTTCATCACTAAGAAACTAAGTTAAAAGACTATTACTTAATGACACATATTCCATATACATTTGAAATAATTCAAATTATCTAATGAGTCTCGATAGTATATTTATTCACCATATTCATATTGTATTATGGTATAATAGATGTAAACAGTTTCAGTATTTTCCTTATTCTCCATCATCAAATTTTATGTTACTTCTTCACTAAGAAACTAAGTTAAAAGACTATTACTTAATGACACATATTCCATATACATTTTAAATAATTCAAATTATCTAATGAGTCTCGATAGTATATTTACCCACCATATTCATATTGTATTTTGGTATAATAGATGTAAACAATTACAGTATTTTCTAATTCTCCATCACCAAATCTTAGGTTACTTCATCACTAAGAAACTAAGTTAAAAGACTATTACTTAATGACACATATTCCATATACATTTGAAATAATTCAAATTATCTAATGAGTCTCGATAGTATATTTATCCACCATATTCATATTGCATTATGGTATAATAGATGTAAACAGTTTCAGTATTTTCTAATTCTCCATCACCAAATCTTAGAATACTTCATCACTAAGAAACTAAGTTAAAAGACTATTACTTAATAACTCATATTCCATATACATTTGAAATAATTCAAATTATCTAATGAGTCTCAATAGTATATTTATTCACCATATTCATATTGTATAATGGTATAATAGATGTAAACAGTTACAATATTTTCTAATTCTGCATCACCAAATTTTAGGTTACTTCATCACTAAGAAACTAAGTTAAAAGACTATTACTTAATGACACATATTCCATATACATTTGAAATAATTCAAATTATCTAATGAGTCTCGATAGTATATTTATTCACCATATTCATGTTGTATTATGGTATAATAGATATAAACAGTTTCAGTATTTTCTGATTCTCCATCACCAAATCTTAGGTTACTTTATCACTAAGAAACTAAGTTAAAAGACTATTACTTAATGACATATATTCCATATACATTTGAAATAATTCAAATTATCTAATGAGTCTAGATAGTATATTTATGCACCATATTCATATTGTATTTTGGTATAATAGATGTAAACAGTTTCAGTATTTTCTAATTCTCCATCACCAAATATTAGGTTACTTCATCACTATGAAACTAAGTTAAAAGACTATTACTTAATGACACATATTCCATATACATTTGAAATAATTCAAATTATCTAATGAATCTCGATAGTATATTTATTCACCATATTCATATTGTATTATGGTATAATACATTGAAACAGTTTTAGTATTTTCTAGTTTTCCATGACCAAATCTTAGGTTACTACATCACTAAGAAACTAAGTTAAAAGACTATTACTTAATGACACATATTCCATATACATTTGAAATAATTCGAATTATCTAATGAGTCTCGATAGTATATTTATCCACCATATTCATATTGTATTATGGCATAATAGATGTAAACAGTTTCAGTATTTTCTAATTCTCCATCACTAAATCTTAGGTTACTTGATCACTAAGAAACTAAGTTAAAAGACTATTACTTAATGACACATATTCCATATACATTTGAATTAATTCAAAAATTATCTAATGAGTCTCGATAGTATATTTATCCACCATATTCATATTGTATTATGGTATAATAGATGTAAACAATTTCAGTATTTTCTAATACTATGCATCACCAAATCTTAGGTTAATTCATCACTAAGAAACTAAGTTAAAAGACTATTACTTAATGACACATATTCCATATACATTTGAAATAATTCAAATTATCTAATGAGTCTCGATAGTATATTTATTCACCATATTCATATTGTATTATGGTATAATAGATGTAAACAGTTTCAGTATTTTCCTTATTCTCCATCACCAAATTTTATGTTACTTCTTCACTAAGAAACTAAGTTAAAAGACTATTACTTAATGACACATATTCCATATACATTTTAAATAATTCAAATTATCTAATGAGTCTCGATAGTATATTTATCCACCATATTCATATTGTATTTTGGTATAATAGATGTAAACAATTACAGTATTTTCTAATTCTTCATCACCAAATCTTAGGTCACTTCATCACTAAGAAACTAAGTTAAAAGACTATTACTTAATGACACATATTCCATATACATTTGAAATAATTCAAATTATCTAATGAGTCTCGATAGTATATTTATTCACCATATTCATATTGTATTATGGTATAATACATTGAAACAATTTCAGCATTTTCTAGTTTTCCATGACCAAATCTTAGGTTACTACATCACTAAGAAACTAAGTTAAAAGACTATTACTTAATGACACATATTCCATATACATTTGAAATAATTCGAATTATCTAATGAGTCTCGATAGTATATTTATCCACCATATTCATATGGTATTATGGCATAATAGATGTAAACAGTTTCAGTATTTTCTAATTCTCCATCACTAAATCTTAGGTTACTTGATCACTAAGAAACTAAGTTAAAAGACTATTACTTAATGACACATATTCCATATACATTTGAATTAATTCAAATTATCTAATGAGTCTCGATAGTATATTTATCCACCATATTCATATTGTATTATGGTATAATAGATGTAAACAATTTCAGTATTTTCTAATTCTCCATCACCAAATCTTAGGTTACTTCATCACTAAGAAACTAAGTTAAAAGACTATTACTTAATGACACATATTCCATATACATTTGAAATAATTCAAATTATCTAATGAGTCTCGATAGTATATTTATTCACCATATTCATATTGTATTATGGTATAATAGATGTAAACAGTTTCAGTATTTTCCTTATTCTCCATCACCAAATTTTATGTTACTTCTTCACTAAGAAACTAAGTTAAAAGACTATTACTTAATGACACATATTCCATATACATTTTAAATAATTCAAATTATCTAATGAGTCTCGATAGTATATTTACCCACCATATTCATATTGTATTTTGGTATAATAGATGTAAACAATTACAGTATTTTCTAATTCTCCATCACCAAATCTTAGGTTACTTCATCACTAAGAAACTAAGTTAAAAGACTATTACTTAATGACACATATTCCATATACATTTGAAATAATTCAAATTATCTAATGAGTCTCGATAGTATATTTATCCACCATATTCATATTGCATTATGGTATAATAGATGTAAACAGTTTCAGTATTTTCTAATTCTCCATCACCAAATCTTAGAATACTTCATCACTAAGAAACTAAGTTAAAAGACTATTACTTAATAACTCATATTCCATATACATTTGAAATAATTCAAATTATCTAATGAGTCTCAATAGTATATTTATTCACCATATTCATATTGTATTATGGTATAATAGATGTAAACAGTTACAATATTTTCTAATTCTGCATCACCAAATTTAGGTTACTTCATCACTAAGAAACTAAGTTAAAAGACTATTACTTAATGACACATATTCCATATACATTTGAAATAATTCAAATTATCTAATGAGTCTCGATAGTATATTTATTCACCATATTCATGTCGTATTATGGTATAATAGATATAAACAGTTTCAGTATTTTCTGATTCTCCATCACCAAATCTTAGGTTACTTCATCACTAAGAAACTAAGTTAAAAGACTATTACTTAATGACATATATTCCATATACATTTGAAATAATTCAAATTATCCAATGAGTCTAGATAGTATATTTATCCACCATATTCATATTGTATTTTGGTATAATAGATGTAAACAGTTTCAGTATTTTCTAATTCTCCATCACCGAATATTAGGTTACTTCATCACTATGAAACTAAGTTAAAAGACTATTACTTAATGACACATATTCCATATACATTTGAAATAATTCAAATTATCTAATGAATCTCGATAGTATATTTATTCACCATATTCATATTGTATTATGGTATAATACATTGAAACAGTTTCAGTATTTTCTAGTTTTCCATGACCAAATCTTAGGTTACTACATCACTAAGAAACTAAGTTAAAAGACTATTACTTAATGAAACATATTCCATATACATTTGAAATAATTCGAATTATCTAATGAGTCTCAATAGTATATTTATCCACCATATTCATATTGTATTATGGCATAATAGATGTAAACAGTTTCAGTATTTTCTAATTCTCCATCACCAAATCTTAGGTTACTTGATCACTAAGAAACTAAGTTAAAAGACTATTACTTAATGACACATATTCCATATACATTTGAATTAATTCGAATTATCTAATGAGTCTCGATAGTATATTTATCCACCATATTCATATTGTATTATGGTATAATAGATGTAAACAATTTCAGTATTTTCTAATACTATGCATCACCAAATCTTAGGTTACTTCATCACTAAGAAACTAAGTTAAAAGACTATTACTTAATGACACATATTCCATATACATTTGAAATAATTCAAATTATCTAATGAGTCTCGATAGTATATTTATTCACCATATTCATATTGTATTATGGTATAATAGATGTAAACAGTTTCAGTATTTTCCTTATTCTCCATCACCAAAATTTATGTTACTTCTTCACTAAGAAACTAAGTTAAAAGACTATTACTTAATGACACATATTCCATATACATTTTAAATAATTCAAATTATCTAATGAGTCTCGATAGTATATTTATCCACCATATTCATATTGTATTATGGTATAATAGATGTAAACAGGTTCAGTATTTTCCTTATTCTCCATCACCAAATTTTAGGTTACTTCTTCACTAAGAAACTAAGTTAAAAGACTATTACTTAATGACACATATTCCATATACATTTTAAATAATTCAAATTATCTAATGAGTCTCGATAGTATATTTATTCACCATATTCATATTGTATTATGGTATAATAGATGTAAACAATTACAGTATTTTCTAATTCTGCATCACCAAATTTTAGGTTACTTCATCACTAAGAAACTAAGTTAAAAGACTATTACTTAATGACACATATTCCATATACATTTGAAATAATTCAAATTATCTAATGAGTCTCGATAGTATATTTACCCACCATATTCATGTTGTATTTTGGTATAATAGATGTAAACAATTACAGTATTTTCTAATTCTCCATCACCAAATCTTAGGTCACTTCATCACTAAGAAACTAAGTTAAAAGACTATTACTTAATGACATATATTCCATATACATTTGAAATAATTCAAATTATCTAATGAGTCTCGATAGTATATTTATCCACCATATTCATATTGTATTATGGTATAATAGATGTAAACAATTTCAGTATTTTCTAATTCTCCATCACTAAATCTTAGGTTACTTGATCACTAAGAAACTAAGTTAAAAGACTATTACTTAATGACACATATTCCATATACATTTGAAATAATTCAAATTATCTAATGAGTCTCGATAGTATATTTACTCACCATATTCATATTGTATTATGGTATAATAGATGTAAACAGTTACAGTATTTTCTAATTCTGCATCACCAAATTTTAGGTTACTTCATCACTAAGAAACTGAGTTAAAAGACTATTACTTAATGACACATATTCCATATACATTTGAAATAATTCAAATTATCTAATGAATCTCGATAGTATATTTATTCACCATATTCATATTGTATTATGGTATAATACATGTAAATAGTTTCAGTATTTTCTAATTCTCCATCACCAAATCATAGGTTACTTCATCACAAAGAAACTAAGTTAAAATACTATTACTTAATGACACATATTCCATATACATTTGAAATAATTCAAATTATCTAATGAGTCTCGATAGTATATTTATTCACCATATTCATGTTGTATTATGGTATAATAGATATAAACAGTTTCAGTATTTTCTGATTCTCCATCAC
Organism: Vicia faba; assembly: GCA_948472305.1. NCBI lineage: Eukaryota > Viridiplantae > Streptophyta > Magnoliopsida > Fabales > Fabaceae > Vicia > Vicia faba. Next base: position 14,268 of record CATIWC010002828.1, on the reverse strand, counting down.
CAAATCTTAGGTTACTTCATCACTAAGAAACTAAGTTAAAAGACTATTACTTAATGACACATATTCCATATACATTTGAAATAATTCAAATTATCTAATGAATCTCGATAGTATATTTATCCACCATATTCATATTGTATTATGGTATAATAGATGTAAACAATTTCAGTATTTTCTAATTCTCCATCACCAAATCTTAGCTTACTTCTTCACTATGAAACTAAGTTAAAAGACTATTACTTAATGACACATATTCCATATACATTTGAAATAATTCAAATTATCTAATGAATCTCGATAGTATATTTATTCACCATATTCATATTGTATTATGGTATAATACATTGAAACAGTTTCAGTATTTTCTAGTTTTCCATGACCAAATCTTAGGTAACTAGATCACTAAGAAACTAACTTAAAAGACTATTACTTAATGACACATATTCCATATACATTTGAAATAATTCAAATTATCTAATGAGTCTCGATAGTATATTTATCCACCATATTCATATTGTATTATGGCATAATAGATGTAAACAATTTCAGTATTTTCTAATTCTCCATCACTAAATCTTAGGTTACTTGATCACTAAGAAACTAAGTTAAAAGACTATTACTTAATGACACATATTCCATATACATTTGAATTAATTCAAATTATCTAATGAGTCTCGATAGTATATTTATCCACCATATTCATATTGTATTATGGTATAATAGATGTAAACAATTTCAGTATTTTCTAATTCTCCATCACCAAATCTTAGGTTACTTCATCACTAAGAAACTAAGTTAAAAGACTATTACTTAATGACACATATTCCATATACATTTGAAATAATTCAAATTATCTAATGAGTCTCGATAGTATATTTATTCACCATATTCATATTGTATTATGGTATAATAGATGTAAACAGTTTCAGTATTTTCCTTATTCTCCATCACCAAATTTTAGGTTACTTCTTCACTAAGAAACTAAGTTAAAAGACTATTACTTAATGACACATATTCCATATACATTTTAAATAATTCAAATTATCTAATGAGTCTCGATAGTATATTTACCCACCATATTCATATTGTATTTTGGTATAATAGATGTAAACAATTACAGTATTTTCTAATTCTCCATCACCAAACCTTAGGTTACTTCATCACTAAGAAACTAAGTTAAAAGACTATTACTTAATGACACATATTCCATATACATTTCAAATAATTCAAATTATCTAATGAGTCTCGATAGTATATTTACCCACCATATTCATATTGTATTTTGGTATAATAGATGTAAACAATTACAGTATTTTCTAATTCTCCATCACCAAATCTTAGGTCACTTCATCACTAAGAAACTAAGTTAAAAGACTATTACTTAATGACACATATTCCATATACATTTGAAATAATTCAAATTATCTAATGAGTCTCGATAGTATATTTATCCACCATATTCATATTGTATTATGGCATAATAGATGTAAACAATTTCAGTATTTTCTAATTCTCCATCACTAAATCTTAGGTTACTTGATCACTAAGAAACTAAGTTAAAAGACTATTACTTAATGACACATATTCCATATACATTTGAATTAATTCAAATTATCTAATGAGTCTCGATAGTATATTTATCCACCATATTCATATTGTATTATGGTATAATAGATGTAAACAATTTCAGTATTTTCTAATTCTCCATCACCAAATCTTAGGTTACTTCATCACTAAGAAACTAAGTTAAAAGACTATTACTTAATGACACATATTCCATATACATTTGAAATAATTCAAATTATCTAATGAGTCTCGATAGTATATTTATTCACCATATTCATATTGTATTATGGTATAATAGATGTAAACAGGTTCAGTATTTTCCTTATTCTCCATCACCAAATTTTAGGTTACTTCTTCACTAAGAAACTAAGTTAAAAGACTATTACTTAATGACACATATTCCATATACATTTTAAATAATTCAAATTATCTAATGAGTCTCGATAGTATATTTACCCACCATATTCATATTGTATTTTGGTATAATAGATGTAAACAATTACAGTATTTTCTAATTCTCCATCACCAAACCTTAGGTTACTTCATCACTAAGAAACTAAGTTAAAAGACTATTACTTAATGACACATATTCCATATACATTTCAAATAATTCAAATTATCTAATGAGTCTCGATAGTATATTTACCCACCATATTCATATTGTATTTTGGTATAATAGATGTAAACAATTACAGTATTTTCTAATTCTCCATCACCAAATCTTAGGTCACTTCATCACTAAGAAACTAAGTTAAAAGACTATTACTTAATGACACATATTCCATATACATTTGAAATAATTCAAATTATCTAATGAGTCTCGATAGTATATTTTATCCACCATATTCATATTGCATTATGGTATAATAGATGTAAACAGTTTCAGTATTTTCTAATTCTCCATCACCAAATCTTAGAATACTTCATCACTAAGAAACTAAGTTAAAAGACTATTACTTAATAACTCATATTCCATATACATTTGAAATAATTCAAATTATCTAATGAGTCTCGATAGTATATTTATTCACCATATTCATATTGTATTATGGTATAATACATTGAAACAGTTTCAGTATTTTCTAGTTTTCCATGACCAAATCTTAGGTAACTAGATCACTAAGAAACTAACTTAAAAGACTATTACTTAATGACACATATTCCATATACATTTGAAATAATTCAAATTATCTAATGAGTCTCGATAGTATATTTATCCACCATATTCATATTGTATTATGGCATAATAGATGTAAACAATTTCAGTATTTTCTAATTCTCCATCACTAAATCTTAGGTTACTTGATCACTAAGAAACTAAGTTAAAAGACTATTACTTAATGACACATATTCCATATACATTTGAATTAATTCAAATTATCTAATGAGTCTCGATAGTATATTTATCCACCATATTCATATTGTATTATGGTATAATAGATGTAAACAATTTCAGTATTTTCTAATTCTCCATCACCAAATCTTAGGTTACTTCATCACTAAGAAACTAAGTTAAAAGACTATTACTTAATGACACATATTCCATATACATTTGAAATAATTCAAATTATCTAATGAGTCTCGATAGTATATTTATTCACCATATTCATATTGTATTATGGTATAATAGATGTAAACAGGTTCAGTATTTTCCTTATTCTCCATCACCAAATTTTAGGTTACTTCTTCACTAAGAAACTAAGTTAAAAGACTATTACTTAATGACACATATTCCATATACATTTTAAATAATTCAAATTATCTAATGAGTCTCGATAGTATATTTACCCACCATATTCATATTGTATTTTGGTATAATAGATGTAAACAATTACAGTATTTTCTAATTCTCCATCACCAAACCTTAGGTTACTTCATCACTAAGAAACTAAGTTAAAAGACTATTACTTAATGACACATATTCCATATACATTTCAAATAATTCAAATTATCTAATGAGTCTCGATAGTATATTTACCCACCATATTCATATTGTATTTTGGTATAATAGATGTAAACAATTACAGTATTTTCTAATTCTCCATCACCAAATCTTAGGTCACTTCATCACTAAGAAACTAAGTTAAAAGACTATTACTTAATGACACATATTCCATATACATTTGAAATAATTCAAATTATCTAATGAGTCTCGATAGTATATTTATCCACCATATTCATATTGCATTATGGTATAATAGATGTAAACAGTTTCAGTATTTTCTAATTCTCCATCACCAAATCTTAGAATACTTCATCACTAAGAAACTAAGTTAAAAGACTATTACTTAATAACTCATATTCCATATACATTTGAAATAATTCAATTATCTAATGAGTCTCGATAGTATATTTATTCACCATATTCATATTGTATTATGGTATAATAGATGTAAACAGTTACAGTATTTTCTAATTCTGCATCACCAAATTTTAGAATACTTCATCACTAAGAAACTAAGTTAAAAGACTATTACTTAATAACTCATATTCCATATACATTTGAAATAATTCAAATTATCTAATGAGTCTCGATAGTATATTTATTCACCATATTCATATTGTATTATGGTATAATACATTGAAACAGTTTCAGTATTTTCTAGTTTTCCATGACCAAATCTTAGGTAACTAGATCACTAAGAAACTAACTTAAAAGACTATTACTTAATGACACATATTCCATATACATTTGAAATAATTCAAATTATCTAATGAGTCTCGATAGTATATTTATCCACCATATTCATATTGTATTATGGCATAATAGATGTAAACAATTTCAGTATTTTCTAATTCTCCATCACTAAATCTTAGGTTACTTGATCACTAAGAAACTAAGTTAAAAGACTATTACTTAATGACACATATTCCATATACATTTGAATTAATTCAAATTATCTAATGAGTCTCGATAGTATATTTATCCACCATATTCATATTGTATTATGGTATAATAGATGTAAACAATTTCAGTATTTTCTAATTCTCCATCACCAAATCTTAGGTTACTTCATCACTAAGAAACTAAGTTAAAAGACTATTACTTAATGACACATATTCCATATACATTTGAAATAATTCAAATTATCTAATGAGTCTCGATAGTATATTTATTCACCATATTCATATTGTATTATGGTATAATAGATGTAAACAGGTTCAGTATTTTCCTTATTCTCCATCACCAAATTTTAGGTTACTTCTTCACTAAGAAACTAAGTTAAAAGACTATTACTTAATGACACATATTCCATATACATTTTAAATAATTCAAATTATCTAATGAGTCTCGATAGTATATTTACCCACCATATTCATATTGTATTTTGGTATAATAGATGTAAACAATTACAGTATTTTCTAATTCTCCATCACCAAACCTTAGGTTACTTCATCACTAAGAAACTAAGTTAAAAGACTATTACTTAATGACACATATTCCATATACATTTCAAATAATTCAAATTATCTAATGAGTCTCGATAGTATATTTACCCACCATATTCATATTGTATTTTGGTATAATAGATGTAAACAATTACAGTATTTTCTAATTCTCCATCACCAAATCATAGGTTACTTCATCACAAAGAAACTAAGTTAAAATACTATTACTTAATGACACATATTCCATATACATTTGAAATAATTCAAATTATCTAATGAGTCTCGATAGTATATTTATTCACCATATTCATGTTGTATTATGGTATAATAGATATAAACAGTTTCAGTATTTTCTGATTCTCCATCACCAAATCTTAGGTTACTTCATCACTAAGAAACTAAGTTAAAAGACTATTACTTAATGACACATATTCCATATACATTTGAAATAATTCAAATTATCTAATGAATCTCGATAGTATATTTATCCACCATATTCATATTGTATTATGGTATAATAGATGTAAACAATTTCAGTATTTTCTAATTCTCCATCACCAAATCTTAGGTTACTTCTTCACTATGAAACTAAGTTAAAAGACTATTACTTAATGACACATATTCCATATACATTTGAAATAATTCAAATTATCTAATGAATCTCGATAGTATATTTATTCACCATATTCATATTGTATTATGGTAAGATACATTGAAACAGTTTCAGTATTTTCTAGTTTTCCATGACCAAATCTTAGGTAACTACATCACTAAGAAACTAACTTAAAAGACTATTACTTAATGACACATATTCCATATACATTTGAAATAATTCAAATTATCTAATGAGTCTCGATAGTAAATTTATCCACCATATTCATATTGTATTATGGCATAATAGATGTAAACAGTTTCAGTATTTTCTAATTCTCCATCACTAAATCTTAGGTTACTTGATCACTAAGAAACTAAGTTAAAAGACTATTACTTAATGACACATATTCCATATACATTTGAATTAATTCAAATTATCTAATGAGTCTCGATAGTATATTTATCCACCATATTCATATTGTATTATGGTATAATAGATGTAAACAGTTTCAGTATTTTCCTTATTCTCCATCACCAAATTTTATGTTACTTCTTCACTAAGAAACTAAGTTAAAAGACTATTACTTAATGACACATATTCCATATACATTTTAAATAATTCAAATTATCTAATGAGTCTCGATAGTATATTTACCCACCATATTCATATTGTATTTTGGTATAATAGATGTAAACAATTACAGTATTTTCTAATTCTCCATCACCAAATCTTAGGTCACTTCATCACTAAGAAACTAAGTAAAAGACTATTACTTAATGACACATATTCCATATACATTTGAAATAATTCAAATTATCTAATGAGTCTCGATAGTATATTTATCCACCATATTCATATTGCATTATGGTATAATCGATGTAAACAGTTTCAGTATTTTCTAATTCTCCATCACCAAATCTTAGAATACTTCATCACTAAGAAACTAAGTTAAAAGACTATTACTTAATAACTCATATTCCATATACATTTGAAATAATTCAAATTATCTAATGAGTCTCGATAGTATACTTATTCACCATATTCATATTGTATTATGGTATAATAGATGTAAACAGTTACAGTATTTTCTAATTCTGCATCACCAAATTTTAGGTTACTTCATCACTAAGAAACTGAGTTAAAAGACTATTACTTAATGACACATATTCCATATACATTTGAAATAATTCAAATTATCTAATGAGTCTCGGTAGTATATTTATTCACCATATTCATGTTGTATTATGGTATAATAGATATAAACAGTTTCAGTATTTTCTGATTCTCCATCACCAAATCTTAGGTTACTTCATCACTAAGAAACTAAGTTAAAAGACTATTACTTAATGACATATATTCCATATACATTTGAAATAATTCAAATTATCTAATGAGTCTAGATAGTATATTTATCCACCATATTCATATTGTATTTTGGTATAATAGATGTAAACAGTTTCAGTATTTTCTAATTCTCCATCACCAAATCTTAGGTTACTTCATCACTAAGAAACTAAGTTAAAAGACTATTACTTAATGACACATATTCCATATACATTTGAAATAATTCAAATTATCTAATGAATCTCGATAGTATATTTATTCACCATATTCATATTGTATTATGGTATAATACATGTAAATAGTTTCAGTATTTTCTAATTCTCCATCACCAAATCATAGGTTACTTCATCACAAAGAAACTAAGTTAAAATACTATTACTTAATGACACATATTCCATATACATTTGAAATAATTCAAATTATCTAATGAGTCTCGATAGTATATTTATTCACCATATTCATGTTGTATTATGGTATAATAGATATAAACAGTTTCAGTATTTTCTGATTCTCCATCACCAAATCTTAGGTTACTTTATCACTAAGAAACTAAGTTAAAAGACTATTACTTAATGACACATATTCCATATACATTTGAAATAATTCAAATTATCTAATGAATCTCGACAGTATATTTATCCACCATATTCATATTGTATTATGGTATAATAGATGTAAACAATTTCAGTATTTTCTAATTCTCCATCACCAAATCTTAGCTTACTTCTTCACTATGAAACTAAGTTAAAAGACTATTACTTAATGACACATATTCCATATACATTTGAAATAATTCAAATTATCTAATGAATCTCGATAGTATATTTATTCACCATATTCATATTGTATTATGGTATAATACATTGAAACAGTTTCAGTATTTTCTAGTTTTCCATGACCAAATCTTAGGTAACTAGATCACTAAGAAACTAACTTAAAAGACTATTACTTAATGACACATATTCCATATACATTTGAAATAATTCAAATTATCTAATGAGTCTCGATAGTATATTTATCCACCATATTCATATTGTATTATGGCATAATAGATGTAAACAATTTCAGTATTTTCTAATTCTCCATCACTAAATCTTAGGTTACTTGATCACTAAGAAACTAAGTTAAAAGACTATTACTTAATGACACATATTCCATATACATTTGAATTAATTCAAATTATCTAATGAGTCTCGATAGTATATTTATCAACCATATTCATATTGTATTATGGTATAATAGATGTAAACAATTTCAGTATTTTCTAATTCTCCATCACCAAATCTTAGGTTACTTCATCACTAAGAAACTAAGTTAAAAGACTATTACTTAATGACACATATTCCATATACATTTGAAATAATTCAAATTATCTAATGAGTCTCGATAGTATATTTATTCACCATATTCATATTGTATTATGGTATAATAGATGTAAACAGGTTCAGTATTTTCCTTATTCTCCATCACCAAATTTTAGGTTACTTCTTCACTAAGAAACTAAGTTAAAAGACTATTACTTAATGACACATATTCCATATACATTTTAAATAATTCAAATTATCTAATGAGTCTCGATAGTATATTTACCCACCATATTCATATTGTATTTTGGTATAATAGATGTAAACAATTACAGTATTTTCTAATTCTCCATCACCAAACCTTAGGTTACTTCATCACTAAGAAACTAAGTTAAAAGACTATTACTTAATGACACATATTCCATATACATTTCAAATAATTCAAATTATCTAATGAGTCTCGATAGTATATTTACCCACCATATTCATATTGTATTTTGGTATAATAGATGTAAACAATTACAGTATTTTCTAATTCTCCATCACCAAATCTTAGGTCACTTCATCACTAAGAAACTAAGTTAAAAGACTATTACTTAATGACACATATTCCATATACATTTGAAATAATTCAAATTATCTAATGAGTCTCGATAGTATATTTATCCACCATATTCATATTGCATTATGGTATAATAGATGTAAACAGTTTCAGTATTTTCTAATTCTCCATCACCAAATCTTAGAATACTTCATCACTAAGAAACTAAGTTAAAAGACTATTACTTAATAACTCATATTCCATATACATTTGAAATAATTCAAATTATCTAATGAGTCTCGATAGTATATTTATTCACCATATTCATATTGTATTATGGTATAATAGATGTAAACAGTTACAGTATTTTCTAATTCTGCATCACCAAATTTTAGAATACTTCATCACTAAGAAACTAAGTTAAAAGACTATTACTTAATGACACATATTCCATATACATTTGAAATAATTCAAATTATCTAATGAGTCTCGATAGTATATTTATTCACCATATTCATATTGTATTATGGTAAGATACATTGAAACAGTTTCAGTATTTTCTAGTTTTCCATGACCAAATCTTAGGTAACTACATCACTAAGAAACTAACTTAAAAGACTATTACTTAATGACACATATTCCATATACATTTGAAATAATTCAAATTATCTAATGAGTCTCGATAGTAAATTTATCCACCATATTCATATTGTATTATGGCATAATAGATGTAAACAGTTTCAGTATTTTCTAATTCTCCATCACTAAATCTTAGGTTACTTGATCACTAAGAAACTAAGTTAAAAGACTATTACTTAATGACACATATTCCATATACATTTGAATTAATTCAAATTATCTAATGAGTCTCGATAGTATATTTATCCACCATATTCATATTGTATTATGGTATAATAGATGTAAACAGTTTCAGTATTTTCCTTATTCTCCATCACCAAATTTTATGTTACTTCTTCACTAAGAAACTAAGTTAAAAGACTATTACTTAATGACACATATTCCATATACATTTTAAATAATTCAAATTATCTAATGAGTCTCGATAGTATATTTACCCACCATATTCATATTGTATTTTGGTATAATAGATGTAAACAATTACAGTATTTTCTAATTCTCCATCACCAAATCTTAGGTCACTTCATCACTAAGAAACTAAGTTAAAAGACTATTACTTAATGACACATATTCCATATACATTTGAAATAATTCAAATTATCTAATGAGTCTCGATAGTATATTTATCCACCATATTCATATTGCATTATGGTATAATCGATGTAAACAGTTTCAGTATTTTCTAATTCTCCATCACCAAATCTTAGAATACTTCATCACTAAGAAACTAAGTTAAAAGATTATTACTTAATAACTCATATTCCATATACATTTGAAATAATTCAAATTATCTAATGAGTCTCGATAGTATACTTATTCACCATATTCATATTGTATTATGGTATAATAGATGTAAACAGTTACAGTATTTTCTAATTCTGCATCACCAAATTTTAGGTTACTTCATCACTAAGAAACTGAGTTAAAAGACTATTACTTAATGACACATATTCCATATACATTTGAAATAATTCAAATTATCTAATGAGTCTCGGTAGTATATTTATTCACCATATTCATGTTGTATTATGGTATAATAGATATAAACAGTTTCAGTATTTTCTGATTCTCCATCACCAAATCTTAGGTTACTTCATCACTAAGAAACTAAGTTAAAAGACTATTACTTAATGACATATATTCCATATACATTTGAAATAATTCAAATTATCTAATGAGTCTAGATAGTATATTTATCCACCATATTCATATTGTATTTTGGTATAATAGATGTAAACAGTTTCAGTATTTTCTAATTCTCCATCACCAAATCTGTAGGTTACTTCATCACTAAGAAACTAAGTTAAAAGACTATTACTTAATGACACATATTCCATATACATTTGAAATAATTCAAATTATCTAATGAATCTCGATAGTATATTTATTCACCATATTCATATTGTATTATGGTATAATACATGTAAATAGTTTCAGTATTTTCTAATTCTCCATCACCAAATCATAGGTTACTTCATCACAAAGAAACTAAGTTAAAATACTATTACTTAATGACACATATTCCATATACATTTGAAATATTCAAATTATCTAATGAGTCTCGATAGTATATTTATTCACCATATTCATGTTGTATTATGGTATAATAGATATAAACAGTTTCAGTATTTTCTGATTCTCCATCACCAAATCTTAGGTTACTTTATCACTAAGAAACTAAGTTAAAAGACTATTACTTAATGACACATATTCCATATACATTTGAAATAATTCAAATTATCTAATGAATCTCGACAGTATATTTATCCACCATATTCATATTGTATTATGGTATAATAGATGTAAACAATTTCAGTATTTTCTAATTCTCCATCACCAAATCTTAGCCTACTTCTTCACTATGAAACTAAGTTAAAAGACTATTACTTAATGACACATATTCCATATACATTTGAAATAATTCAAATTATCTAATGAATCTCGATAGTATATTTATTCACCATATTCATATTGTATTATGGTATAATACATTGAAACAGTTTCAGTATTTTCTAGTTTTCCATGACCAAATCTTAGGTAACTAGATCACTAAGAAACTAACTTAAAAGACTATTACTTAATGACACATATTCCATATACATTTGAAATAATTCAAATTATCTAATGAGTCTCGATAGTATATTTATCCACCATATTCATATTGTATTATGGCATAATAGATGTAAACAATTTCAGTATTTTCTAATTCTCCATCACTAAATCTTAGGTTACTTGATCACTAAGAAACTAAGTTAAAAGACTATTACTTAATGACACATATTCCATATACATTTGAATTAATTCAAATTATCTAATGAGTCTCGATAGTATATTTATCCACCATATTCATATTGTATTATGGTATAATAGATGTAAACAATTTCAGTATTTTCTAATTCTCCATCACCAAATCTTAGGTTACTTCATCACTAAGAAACTAAGTTAAAAGACTATTACTTAATGACACATATTCCATATACATTTGAAATAATTCAAATTATCTAATGAGTCTCGATAGTATATTTATTCACCATATTCATATTGTATTATGGTATAATAGATGTAAACAGGTTCAGTATTTTCCTTATTCTCCATCACCAAATTTTAGGTTACTTCTTCACTAAGAAACTAAGTTAAAAGACTATTACTTAATGACACATATTCCATATACATTTTAAATAATTCAAATTATCTAATGAGTCTCGATAGTATATTTACCCACCATATTCATATTGTATTTTGGTATAATAGATGTAAACAATTACAGTATTTTCTAATTCTCCATCACCAAACCTTAGGTTACTTCATCACTAAGAAACTAAGTTAAAAGACTATTACTTAATGACACATATTCCATATACATTTCAAATAATTCAAATTATCTAATGAGTCTCGATAGTATATTTACCCACCATATTCATATTGTATTTTGGTATAATAGATGTAAACAATTACAGTATTTTCTAATTCTCCATCACCAAATCTTAGGTCACTTCATCACTAAGAAACTAAGTTAAAAGACTATTACTTAATGACACATATTCCATATACATTTGAAATAATTCAAATTATCTAATGAGTCTCGATAGTATATTTATCCACCATATTCATATTGCATTATGGTATAATAGATGTAAACAGTTTCAGTATTTTCTAATTCTCCATCACCAAATCTTAGAATACTTCATCACTAAGAAACTAAGTTAAAAGACTATTACTTAATAACTCATATTCCATATACATTTGAAATAATTCAAATTATCTAATGAGTCTCGATAGTATATTTATTCACCATATTCATATTGTATTATGGTATAATAGATGTAAACAGTTACAGTATTTTCTAATTCTGCATCACCAAATTTTAGGTTACTTCATCACTAAGAAACTGAGTTAAAAGACTATTACTTAATGACACATATTCCATATACATTTGAAATAATTCAAATTATCTAATGAGTCTCGGTAGTATATTTATTCACCATATTCATGTTGTATTATGGTATAATAGATATAAACAGTTTCAGTATTTTCTGATTCTCCATCACCAAATCTTAGGTTACTTCATCACTAAGAAACTAAGTTAAAAGACTATTACTTAATGACACATATTCCATATACATTTGAAATAATTCAAATTATCTAATGAGTCTCGATAGTATATTTATCCACCATATTCATATTGTATTTTGGTATAATAGATGTAAACAGTTTCAGTATTTTCTAATTCTCCATCACCAAATCTTAGGTTACTTCATCACTAAGAAACTAAGTTAAAAGACTATTACTTAATGACACATATTCCATATACATTTGAAATAATTCAAATTATCTAATGAATCTCGATAGTATATTTATTCACCATATTCATATTGTATTATGGTATAATACATGTAAATAGTTTCAGTATTTTCTAATTCTCCATCACCAAATCATAGGTTACTTCATCACAAAGAAACTAAGTTAAAATACTATTACTTAATGACACATATTCCATATACATTTGAATAATTCAAATTATCTAATGAGTCTCGATAGTATATTTATTCACCATATTCATGTTGTATTATGGTATAATAGATATAAACAGTTTCAGTATTTTCTGATTCTCCATCACCAAATCTTAGGTTACTTCATCACTAAGAAACTAAGTTAAAAGACTATTACTTAATGACACATATTCCATATACATTTGAAATAATTCAAATTATCTAATGAATCTCGATAGTATATTTATCCACCATATTCATATTGTATTATGGTATAATAGATGTAAACAATTTCAGTATTTTCTAATTCTCCATCACCAAATCTTAGGTTACTTCTTCACTATGAAACTAAGTTAAAAGACTATTACTTAATGACACATATTCCATATACATTTGAAATAATTCAAATTATCTAATGAATCTCGATAGTATATTTATTCACCATATTCATATTGTATTATGGTATAATACATTGAAACAGTTTCAGTATTTTCTAGTTTTCCATGACCAAATCTTAGGTAACTAGATCACTAAGAAACTAACTTAAAAGACTATTACTTAATGACACATATTCCATATACATTTGAAATAATTCAAATTATCTAATGAGTCTCGATAGTATATTTATCCACCATATTCATATTGTATTATGGCATAATAGATGTAAACAATTTCAGTATTTTCTAATTCTCCATCACTAAATCTTAGGTTACTTGATCACTAAGAAACTAAGTTAAAAGACTATTACTTAATGACACATATTCCATATACATTTGAATTAATTCAAATTATCTAATGAGTCTCGATAGTATATTTATCCACCATATTCATATTGTATTATGGTATAATAGATGTAAACAATTTCAGTATTTTCTAATTCTCCATCACCAAATCTTAGGT
>CATIWC010002827.1:0-82500 GCA_948472305.1 Vicia faba | reverse complement strand
ATCTATCTATCTATCTATCTATCTATCTATCTATCTATCTATCTATCTATCTATCGATCTATCTATCTATCTATCTATCTATCTATCTATCTATCTATCTATCTATCTATCTATCTATCTATCTATCTATCTATCTATCTATCTATCTATCTATCTATCTATCTATCTATCTATCTATCTATCTATCTATCTATCTATCTACTTCTATCTATCCTAAATCTATCTATCTATCTATCTATCTATCTATCTATCTATCTATCTATCTATCTATCTATCTATCTATCTATCTATCTATCTATCTATCTATCTATCTATCTATCTATCTATCTATCTATCTATCTATCTATCTATCTCTATCTATCTATCTATCTATCTATCTATCTATCTATCTATCTATCTATCTATCTATCTATCTATCTATCTATCTATCTATCTATCTCTATCTATCTATCTATCTATCTATCTATCTATCTATCTATCTATCTATCTATCTATCATCTATCTATCTATCTATCTATCTATCTATCTATCTATCTATCTATCTATCTATCTATCTATCTATCTAATCTATCTATCTATCTATCTATCTATCTATCTATCTATCTATCTATCTATCTATCTATCTCTATCTATCTATCTATCTATCTATCTATCTATCTATCTATCTATCTATCTATCTATCTATCTATCTCTATCTATCTATCTATCTATCTATCTATCTATCTATCTATCTATCTATCTATCTATCTATCTATCTATCTATCTATCTATCTATCTATCTATCTATCTATCTATATCTATCTATCTATCTATCTATCTATCTATCTATCTACTATCTATCTATCTATCTATCTATCTATCTATCTATCTATCTATCTATCTATCTATCTATCTATCTATCTATCTATCTATCTATCTATCTATCTATCTATCTATCTATCTATCTATCTATCTATCTATCTATCTATCTATCTATCTATCTATCTATCTATCTTCTATCTATCTATCTATCTATCTATCTATCTATCTATCTATCTATCTATCTATCTATCTATCTATCTATCTATCTATCTATCTATCTATCTATCTATCTATCTATCTATCTATCTATCTATCTATCTATCTATCTATCTATCTATCTATCTATCTATCTATCTATCTATTATCTAGCTATCTATCTATCTATCTATCTATCTATCTATCTATCTATCTATCTATCTATCTACTATCTATCTATCTATCTATCTATCTATCTATCTATCTATCTATCTATCTATCTATCTATCTATCTATCTATCTATCTATCTATCTATATATCTATCTATCTATCTATCTATCTATCTCTATCTATCTATCTATCTATCTATCTATCTATCTATCTATCTACTATCTATCTATCTATCTATCTATCTATCTATCTATCTATCTATCTATCTATCTATCTATTCTATCTATCTATCTATCTATCTATCTATCTATCTATCTATCTATCTATCTATCTATCTATCTATCTATCTATCTATCTATCTATCTATCTATCTATCTATCTATCTATCTATCTATCTATCTATCTATCTATCTATCTATCTATCTATCTATCTATCTATCTATCTATCTATCTATCTATCTATCTATCTATCTATCTATCTATCTATCTATCTATCTATCTATCTATCTATCTATCTATCTATCTATCTATCTATCTATCTATCTATCTATCTATCTATCTATCTATCTATCTATCTATCTATCTATCTATCTATCTATCTATCTATCTATCTATCTATCTATCTATCTCTATCTATCTATCTATCTATCTATCTATCTATCTATCTATCTATCTATCTATCTATCTATCTATCTATCTATCTATCTATCTATCTATCTATCTATCTATCTATCTATCTATCTATCTATCTATCTATCTATCTATCTATCTATCTATCTATCTATCTATCTATCTATCTATCTATCTATCTATCTATCTATCTATCTATCTATCTATCTATCTATCTATCTATCATCTATCTATCTATCTATCTATCTATCTATCTATCTATCTATCTATCTATCTATCTATCTATCTATCTATCTATCTATCTATCTATCTATCTATCTATCTATCTATCTATCTATCTATCTATCTATCTATCTATCTATCTATCTATCTATCTATCTATCTATCTATCTATCTATCTATCTATCTATCTATCTATCTATCTATCTATCTATCTATCTATCTATCTATCTATCTATCTATCTATCTATCTATCTATCTATCTATCTATCTATCTATCTATCTATCTATCTATCTATCTATCTATCTATCTATCTATCTATCTATCTATCTATCTATCTATCTATCTATCTATCTATCTATCTATCTATCTATCTATCTATCTATCTATCTATCTATCTATCTATCTATCTATCTATCTATCTATCTATCTATCTATCTATCTATCTATCTATCTATCTATCTATCTATCTATCTATCTATCTATCTATCTATTATCTATCTATCTATCTATCTATCTATCTATCTATCTATCTATCTATCTATCTATCTATCTATCTATCTATCTATCTATCTATCTATCTATCTATCTATCTATCTATCTATCTATCTATCTATCTATCTATCTATCTATCTATCTATCTATCTATCTATATCTATCTATCTATCTATCTATCTATCTATCTATCTATCTATCTATCTATCTATCTATCTATCTATCTATCTATCTATCTATCTATCTATCTATCTATCTCTATCTATCTATCTATCTATCTATCTATCTATCTATCTATCTATCTATCTATCTATCTATCTATCTATCTATCTATCTATCTATCTATCTATCTATCTATCTATCTATCTATCTATCTATTCTATCTATCTATCTATCTATCTATCTATCTATCTATCTATCTATTATCTATCTATCTATCTATCTATCTATCTATCTATCTATCTATCTATCTATCTATCTATCTATCTATCTATCTATCTATCTATCTATCTCTATCTATCTATCTATCTATCTATCTATCTATCTATCATCTATCTATCTATCTATCTATCTATCTATCTATCTATCTATCTATCTATCTATCTATCTATCTATCTATCTATCTATCTATCTATCTATCTATCTATCTATCTATCTATCTATCTATCTATCTATCTATCTATCTATCTATCTATCTATCTATCTATCTATCTATCTATCTATCTATCTATCTATCTATCTATTATCTATCTATCTATCTATCTATCTATCTATCTATCTATCTATCTATATCTATCTATCTATATCTATCTATTATCTATCTATCTATCTATCTATCTATCTATCTATCTATCTATCTATCGATCTATCTATCTATCTATCTATCTATCTATCTATCTATCTATCTATCTATCTATCTATCTATCTATCTATCTATCTATCTATCTATCTATCTATCTATCTATCTATCTATATCTATCTATCTATCTATCTATCTATCTATATCTATCTATCTATCTATCTATCTATCTATCTATCTATCTATCTATCTATCTATCTATCTATCTATCTATCTATCTATCTATCTATCTATCTATCTATCTATCTATCTATCTATCTATCTATCTATCTATCTATCTATCTATCTATCTATCTATCTATCTATCTATTATCTATCTATCTATCTATCTATCTATCTATCTATCTATCTATCTATCTATCTATCTATCTATCTATCTATCTATCTATCTATCTATCTATCTATCTATCTATCTATCTATCTATCTATCTATCTATCTATCTATCTATCTATCTATCTATCTCGGCCAAACTCGTTATGCTGCCCCATCACACACCCCATTGAATTTTCTAAAACAGTTAGATACATGATCAATGGTCTTCCCTCGACTGACGGCATTAAAACAGGAGGCTCTTGCAGGTACTCTTTGATCTTGTCAAAAGGATTTTGGCATTCATCATTCCATTTGACTACTTGATCTTTCTTCGGTAGTTTGAAGATTGGTTCACAAGTAGTTGTCAGGTGAGAAATGAATCTGGCAATGTAGTTCAAACGTCCCAAGAATTCTCTGACTTCCTTCTCGGTACGAGGAGCATGCATCTCTTGTATTGCTTTCACTTTGGTAGGATCTACTTCAATACCTTTATTGCTGACGATAAAGCCTAAGAGCTTACCAGACCTTACTCCAAATGTGCACTTGTTTGGGTTCAACCTCAGTTTGTACTTCTTTAGTCTCTCAAACAGTTTTTGTAAATGATCAAGGTGTTCTTCTTCTGTTTGAGATCTAGCTATCATGTCGTCCATATAGACCTCTATTTCGTGATGTATCATGTCGTGAAATAGAGCTACCATGGCACGCTGATAGGTTACCCCCAACATTCTTCAGCCCGAATGGCATCACCTTGTAGCAGAATGTGCCCCACTGTGTGACAAATGTTGTTTTCTCCATGTCCTCAGGCGCCATTTTGATTCGGTTGTAACCTGAGAAACCTTCCATGAAAGAAAACACTTTATGTTGTTCTGTATTATCAACTAGGATGTCAATGTCGGGAAGTGGGAAATCATCCTTAGGGCTTGCCCTACTCAAATCTTTATAGTCCACGCACATTCGTACCTTGCCTTCTTTCTTGGGCACGAGAACAACATTGGCCACCCATTGCGGATAGGAGGTGACGGCCAAGAATCCAACGTTAAATTGTTTCATGACTTCTGCTTTAATCTTTTCTGACATATCTGGTCGCATTCAACGGACCTTTTGTTTTACTGGTGGATAATCCTCTTTTGTAGGCAGACGATGTACCACAATATCTGCATCAAGTCCTGGCATGTCTTCATACGACTAGGAAAAGACTTCAACATACTCGTGTAGAAACTGAATCAGACGCTCCTTGACACTTGGTTCCATATTGGCACCCATCTTGACCTCTCTTTTGTCTTCTTCGGTACTCAGGTTGATTGTGTCCATGGGTTCCTCGTGAGGCTGAATGGTTCTCTCTTCTTGCAGTAGTAATCTGGCAAGTTTCCCTGGTACTTCACAGTCTTCCTCACCTTCGTCTTCAGCTTGATAGATTAGATTTTCAGAGTCACAAAAAGCCATAGCAGAACTGTTATCCATGGGATCTCGAATGGATGTAGACCTGCATTGCGAGTGTGAGTGTCTGTAAGGGTATAGCTATCTTTGAAAGAAATGTAAAAAAGGAATAACGATGAGCACAAAGTTTGTATGAAAAACATCCATGATTCATTGATGTCATATGGAAATGAGATAATAACCCTTACAAATGGACCATTGTGCCTCGGGTAAGACATAAGGTTTTAAGAGTTTGAATTGTTTTAATATTACAGATCCAACAAAATGTAAAGACAAATTACTGTGGGATAAAAATGATCGGGACAAAATCTCTAGCCTCCCAATTGCTGAGCCCTCCACTGACAGTTGGGAAGATCCAATCTTCCAGGTTGCAACCATCTTCATCGTCCTCTACCGCGTTGACTTCACGGTTGCTGATCTTCAGGGGTGGTCCTTCAGAACGAGCGCGGTGTTCAACCTTCTGAGCACTTGAAGTGAAACCCAAGCCAAACTTGTCTGACTTGTATGGGATATCTGGGAGTTGTCCCTAGATAGTGCACCCACCTTATTCTATTACGGCCTTGGTATCCTTCAAAGATGACATCCTGAGTGGATGCCTTGTGATCTTGGGAACCTAAGACACAACCTTCGTTACTGCCACGTCTTGTGGGACTTCTTCAAAGTGTTGGAATGGAGTTTCAATAAATTCACTGTCTAATTCCACGTATCTGAAGTAATTGAGATGGCTGATCATATATTCTTCTTCTCCATGAACGGTGATAATCTTCCCTTGAATCGGATATTTCAGCATTTGGTGCAACGTAGAAGTAACAGCGCCAACATTGGGGATCCATGGTCGGCCTAGAAAGCAGGAGTATGAAGGGCGGATGTCCATTACATAAAAAGTTGAATCGAATGTTTGGGTTCCAACCTTTATGGGGATATCCACTTCCCCGTGCACCATCCTTTTCGAGCTGTCAAAAGCCCTTACTACTATGTTGCTTGGCTTCAATGTCAACCCCTCACAGTCAAGCCTATCAAGAGCTTTGTTAGGAAAAACATTCAGAGACGATCCGGTATCCACCAACACATGAGCCAAGGTTGTGCCTATGCATTCCACTGAGACATACAATGCCTCATTATGCTTCCTTCCTCTTGGCGTTAAATCAGCATCCGAATAACCTAGACCATTATCCGCAGTCAAGTTGGCTACGCAGTCTTAAAACTGATCGGCAGATGTCTCTTGGGGTACATGGGCAGTTTTCAAGAATTTTACCAAGGCTTTTGCATGCGTCTCAGAACATAGTAGTAAAGCCAGCATGGAAATTTTAGATGGGGTTTTCCCCAGTTGTTCAACTACATCGTAGTCGCTTCTTTTTATGATCTTAAGAATTTCCTCAATCTCTTTCCGGGAAGTCTCAGGGATAGCCAATAATTGTGCCTTCGTCCAGACAGGCTCAATCATAATATTTTTACCTCAAGTCTCGGTTAACTCGACAACAGGAATATCAGTAGGAGTGATAGCAGGGATTGTAACAGCTTTTTCAGTTAGAGTATTGGTGGATATGATTGTAGGATTGGGAATGGCCTTCGGAGGAGCAACAACAACAAGAATGATTACGGGTCCAGAAACTGCTTTTGTGGGAGCAATTTCTGGAGAGAATATCCTTCCGCTTCAGGTAATCTTGCTAGTCCCTGCAATATTATTGATATCAGAGTTAACTTTTTCAGAACTTGAATCTTCGGCAGCTGGCCAATCTTCCTTGACACCGTGGTAGTAGACACCCCTTCCATAATTCCATGGTATGGTTTTGTCTCACGAATACAGGACTGGTCCAAGCATTATAATTATCAAAGGAGCTGCTTTTGGAACTGATGTAATTCTAACAGGTCTTTTGGTGGAGACCCTGGAATAATTGGTGGAAATGGTAATGATAGAAACATCATTAAAAGGAACAGGTGGAACAGAAGTCTTTTTAAACAAAATTTCCTTGTTATCTATTAGGCACTGAACGCCTGCTTTCAATAAAGGACAGTTGGTTGGTGAGGATAAACAGAAATGACAGTCTTTATCGCAGCCCGGGAAAACACTGACATTCAACAGGTTCACTTTAATAGTCAGGAGTGGGGTCATAAGTTCGTCAACTGAAGTGACAAACATATTTTCTTCAATGGCGTTGGCATTATGGCCATGTTTGGGCATAGGGGCAGAAATGACATTTGGCTTTTCGGGCGCATCAAATTCAATCTCTTTGGCTTCAATGAGGTCTTGTACTTTGTTCTTTAGAGCCCAACAATTATTAGTGTCATGTCCGGGACTCTCCGAGTGGTATGCATAGCGGGCATTAGGATGATAGTGAGGAGATGTTGTGTTTGGTTTTTTTGGAGCTTCTTTCAAAGTCACTAGGTTGGATCTTAACAGATGCGGCAATACTTGAGATAGGGTCATGTTAATCCCGATGAACTGTCTGATTGGTCTTTCCATCCTTGGTTGGTTGTTTCTTTGCTGATCAGGCGCAGGTTTAGGAATCATAACATCCCCCACCAATGGACGGCGTTCGGCCCTATCTTGATTTCTCTGAGGATAAACAGCAACCACCTCTTTCTTTCTGATAAATGGCTTCCTTACAGCAGCAGAGGATGCATATTTTTGAATCTTTCCACTCTTTATCCTGGCTTCTACCCTCTCTTCGGTAGATATCAATTTAATAAAACCTGGCGATGAACTCCCAATTAGGTGATTGAAGAAGGGACCAGACAAGGTTCCCAAAAACATGTCTACTAATTCTCTTTCAGATAGGGGAGGTTGAACTCTTCCATCCAAGTCTCTCCATTTTTGCGCATAGTCTTTGAAACCTTCATTGGAAATCATGGCCATACTCTGGAGTTGAGTACGGGTAGGCGCAAGATCAGCATTGTATTGGTATTATTTGTAAAAGGCTGCAGCATGATCTTCCCAGTTATGAACATTGGCTCTTTCTAACTGGTAAAACCAATCAAGTTGAGTTCCAAACAGGCTGTCTTGGAAGAAGTGTACCCATAAGTCTTTTTCAGCGGTATGGGGCTGGATTTTCCTCACATAGGACCGGAGATGCATTTTAGGGCATGAAACTCTGTCATATTTGGCGAACACAAGTGCTTTGAATTTTGGAGGAATGACAATCCCTGATACTAAACCCAATTCCTCAAAGTCCAAGCCAGACACTTTTTGGAGTTCCATTGCACTCAACCGCTCTTCGAGATGTTTATACTTGTCATCAGCTGGAGGGTATTGTTCTTCAGAATAGTCTTCTTCTTCCTCTTCCTCTTCTGATTTTGACGGGACAACTGTTTCCTTTCCTTTCCCATCTTGATTGTCTCTCTCACCGGATGTCGTTGCAAAGTCTAGGGTCCTTCTTGTCTGCCCATGAAATCTTCTTCCCATGTTTAGGACTCCGGTTACCTTCTTTGTCTTCTTTTTATTTTCCTCATCCAACAAAGTCTTTAACTCTTCTTTCCCTTTGTCCAGAGTTAAGAGCAACTGTTAAAAATGTGCATTCTGAGCTTGGAGATCCTTCACTGTTTGCTTGAGATCCATATTACTGAAATAAACAGTAGAGAGATGAGGAAACTTGTTGCAAGAAACTTCCTTATGTTATGATGAATGGTAAATGCGTATGCAATGATTTCAAGGATTTTAAGATTCAAATTCGTTTTAGACAAAAAGGAAACACACGTTGGGAAAAACAAATACAAGAAACTCTAAGATAAAAAGGTAGTGCGCATCCTCTTTGGTGCAATGTAAGCATTCAGAGTCTGCTCCTCATGAAGTAGCCTAGTGAGTTCCAAAACCTTCTTCTCGCTTGCGTAGAATTGGGCTTCGAAGGTATCTCGCTCCCTCTTGAGTTGTATCCAATCCCTTTGTAGGTCTTCAAGAGAGGTAGGCATGTCAGGATGTAGGATAGTATATGGAACATCTCCTTCCATGACAGGCTCAATGATTACCGGGAGAATGGAGGGGTAAGGCATCATAAGACTCTGAGCACGAGTTCGTACCCATTTGAGGTAAGGCTCAAGAGGTATGGAATTTTATGCCCCAAATTCTTGATATCTACCTTGTTTAACATCCTCCAAGCTCGGATAAATATCTGGCGAAGACCTTGATCATCATTGTCGTAGTCAAATACCAAACCTTAAATCAGCATCTCGTGCAGACCATCCCTTCGGGCATAACCAAACTGTCTTAAGGCTAAGCAGGGGTTGTAGGTGATTCCTTCCCGAATGCCAAGGAGAGGGACATTAGGAAATTCTCGACAACGGTCGACAATGATAACATTCTCTTTAGATCGGGAGCACCAATGAATGTCTGAATGTTTGAGCGTCATCAACCTTTGTGACCACCTTGAACCTTGCTAATTCTTTAATACAGACTGGGGAAGATGTGAAATAAACCATCTTGCCAAGAGAGGAGTGTAACACATAAGGACACCTATTTTCCTCATTGTGCGAGTGTGAAAAGAGTGTAGGATATCCCCTAGAAAAGTGGGCACCGGGTTGCGTGATATGAAGATTTTGACGGTGTTCACATCTATGAGTTGGTCAAGATTTGGAAACAAAACCATCCCATAGATGAGGAGAGCCACAATTTCCTCAAAGGCTTGCATATCCAAGGAATTCCAACAACTTTGGGCTTTCTCAAACAGGAACTTTGCTAGGAAACCTTTGACACCACTCCTTGTTTCCCAATGAGTTGTGATATCAGATGAGTGCAAGTGTAGAGCCTGAGCAATCTCTTCTGGATTTGAGTCTTTTTCCGTACCGTTGAAAGGTAGTTGATTGAGAATGGGAATCCTCAAGAGTTGGGAGAATCCTTCCAAAGTTGGCACAAGTTGATAGTCGGGAAATGTGAAGCAATGGTGTAAAGGATCGAAGAACTGAAAGAGCACCTTCATCAAGTCCTCATCTGTGTTAGAGGTGGCCAAGTTGAGTAGGCGACCATGTCTCTCGGTGAATGGAGAGTTTTCAGGAATCCTTGGAACTAGTTCCCTAATTTGTGGAGGGATCCTTACAAAATTTACTTGAATAGTTTTCCTGCGAAGTGAATCCATATCCTACAAAACAAGAACAAAGATGAATCCCAAAAATCCTTGAAATGGTTAGTGAATGTATATGATGTTCATGATGTTCATGATGTTATGTACAAGTATGCATATACAAACAAAGCAAACAAATCCTTAGTTTTAGTCTTGCATGGAGTTTTATAGGTAAGTACCCTCTTGAAGTTTAGTTGGCTCAAACCTGTCCTAGTAATAGTAATCGGGTCCTAAGGAGCTCAATATCACTGGTTTGTTTCCTTGATTATTGTTTCAGCACAAGCCTCTTTAATGGCGACCGAAATATCCCAATAAACCAAACCTCAATGAGTGTATTATCGAGTATCTACCAACTTCGTACTGCACCAAATCCGGTCATCTCACTACATCCTAAATGGCCAAGTTGGTCAAGTAAAGGTTATAGAAGTTCATTAGTGCTTTATGACATCACTCAGCGGCCCCGTATTCTCTTTGATTAACTCAAAGGCTACTGGTACCCACAAATATGTCACACTAACGTAGCTATTGCTTAGACCATGTCGGTATACCCCGCACAGTTTCCACAACGTATTGCTACTTACCTATAATGTATCCCAAATCCGGGTAGAGGATTCAAATCCAAACAAAGAACTATAATGTAAAGCATACAAGTCAAACAATGTAAGCAAGTAAATGTTATCTAACCCTAAGGTAACCCCAATTTTAAAATAGTCCCCAACAGAGTCGCCAATTTTGTGATACGTTTGATCGCAGTTATGCGGTTAGCAAGATTCGCCACCGACTTTTATTTTATCCAAAAGGAAAGGTGAAAAAGCACAGGAAAGACCCTTGATATTATTTCTTGAGTTCGGGGGGTAGATTAGGAAAAGTGAAGGTGTTATCACCCTTTTCATCCATGATTTTCCATGGGCTCTTAGTTACTTGCTAGATCACTTGCTTTTGTTTGAAAATGTGCTTTTGTGTGGTTTTTTAGAGTACTTTGTAAACAAGCCATTGTTTAGGAAATCTTTGTAATGATTCTCGTTCGTAAGAATGTATACAAAGATGTTGATCTTTTGAAAATGTTTTCAAGTTTGTAAGATGTTTTGAAAGTGTAGGTGTTTGTTTTTAAAATAGCAAGGATGTTTGTTTTGAAGTGGAGCAAGTAATTAGGAGCAATCTACCTACTCAAATGTCTTTCTTGTTCATTTTCTTTTCCTTTGACATTGTTGTCTTACCATTGATTTGGTAAGCAACCCTATCTTTGGATGTAAACGGGACAGGCGTGGGTCATCGTATAACCATGATTAGAAATGTTGCAAAATATATTAGCATTCTTTTTGAGGGACTAAGATCATTCGTAAGGAAACTTAGATAGCGTCATCGAGGGACTATGATCTTGTATTCACTTGTTTTTGCTAAGATACCTTACATGCGTAATATGGCCATTTTGTATAAGGCAACCAAGTGGAATAACCCTAGGGGTTCTTGTGTGCAAGTGTGTTGTTTTCATGCTTGTTTTTGTCTTGAATTAAGGTTTTGCTAAGTATTGATTTTAGTCTTTCCATACAAACCCTAATTACTAGCGTTGTATATAAAAGCGATAAATTGCGAAATTTAAAGTTACTACGCTATTACAATATTTGTGGGGGGGGGTATACAATTTGTAAATGGGGGAGGCAAGAATTTAAACCTTATTAGCCGATTACAACCATATTGAATTGGTACAAATTATACAAGGAATAAAATAAATACCAAGTATAAAAATAAATAAATGTATAAGGATGTAAAATGTAAACAAAATGAGTTTTGTTTGGTTTTTATAAAAAAAAAAGTTGTGTCTTAACCCAATTTAAATAAAGAGAATCGTTAATTAAGTTTGAATTTATAAGGAAAAAGATTTTAAAAGAAAACCTAATTCTATTAATTAATCAAAAGAAAAATAATTAAAGGAAAGTACTTTTTAGCATTTTTTATCTTGAAAATATTTATAGTATTATAAAATATTTTTAGTCTTTTTTGTATTAAAATAATGTACTTTAAATGGTGTGAAGAAAAATAAATAAATAATACAATATTAATTAAGTTTATAAGATTTACTTAATAAAATAAATAAAGTATGAAGAATAAAAATATTTTTATTTATGGAAAAATAAAATAAAATAAGTCAAAATATGAAATATCATTTTTTGTAATTTTATCATTTTTAGTATTTAGAAAATATATTTGAGAAAATAAATAAAATAAAAAATGAAGAAATAAAATAAAATTGGGCCAGGGTGCAAATATGAAACAGGGGGGGAGGAATGTTAGAAAAAAAAGTCAGGCCCAGGAGGGGAAGGCCCATGCACGCTGGAAGGACCAAAATGTAAAAAATGAGAGAAAAAGCAAAAGGCAGCGCGCTGAGGCTCGAACCCATGACCTCCTGATTACCAGCGCGCTGCCTTACCACTGGGGTGGCTATACATCTGTTAATATAACTTAAACAATAATTACATAACACAAAACGCACCCTGATTACACTTCATCTTCAACCTCCAGCCAAAGGACCTGTATCTTCTTCATCTCTCAACAAAAATGAAAAGTTCAAACATGAAAGTTGTGGCATTTTTTCCCACGGATCTAACCATATAAACAACTTAAGCTAACAATCAAAGATGAATGATAATTTTTCTAGCCCTAATTCAAAACCTAAAAATTTCAGAAAACTTCAACCCTAAAATTCTCTAAGCTCAGGCCATATAAATGTAAAATATGGATATGCACGGCTTGGTGGCAATGGTATCTACATTTTATTTTCACAAACCAAACTCAAATGATGCATGTACGAAGAGATAGAAGTTTGAAAACTTACCTCTTGCAGCTGGAATTGTGTATGGAGTTTGAGCAACCTTGGAGGTGTAAGGATGATCTGGTTAGCTTGCCAGGACCTCCCTGAGTGTGTTGCAAGCCTTACTTTGTTTTGAAACCAGCTAGAACTCTCTAATCAAGTCCAACTGTAATGGAGGTTTTTAAAAATGGTGGATGATGAAGATGAAGTTACAGAAGTTTAACATGTGTTAAGATGAGTTATATATGATGTATATGAAGTGTTTAGATAGTTAAAAGTGAAAACACACGAGTGAAAATGGAGATGGGTGTTTGAAGCTCAAAAAATGGAGTTTTTGGCCAGTTCTGACTTATGAATGATTGAGAGTCTTTTAGGGATTGTGAAAACGTGTATTGTGTTGCAATTGAATTGTTAATACGTATGGAAAATATTAGAGCACAAAATCCCTCAAAGTTTCTGGGTTATAGGGTTATGGCTCTATAACTTGCTTTTTAAGAAAAGTGAAGTGACAAATCACAAGTATTATACAAGCATGTTCTGAGCTTCTTGAGACTTTAGACACATTGCTTTTGGTTTATAGGGGTTGTGTGTGCATAAAGAACAAGTTAGAAGCTCAAGACAAGTTGACTTTGTGATTAAAGCAACTTTTCAAGAATGGAATGGTAACTTTCTTCCTAAAATGGCAAATTGGCTTGGACAATGCTTGGAACACTTGGATAATAGCTCAAAAGCAAGTGTAATCTTCTGATTATGGAGAGATATTAAGGTTTAGAGGCATGCAAAACAAGATTGTGTAGCTTAGGTTTGAAATTGAATTTTTGTTCATCACAAAATGCCTTATAATTCAAGTGACAAAACACCAACTTCATCTCTTTGATTCTCCCTACTCAAGAATGATCTCAAGGAGTTCTTGGACATTTTGGAAATCTTGCAATGTGCTCTACAACCCATATTCAAATTTCTTTTGAATATTCCCCTTGGAACTATATGAAAAAGTGCCATGAATTTGAGTCAAAATCCTGACCAAATTAGGGCAAAATTTCACTAAGTGTTTAGTTTCATGATCCTATGTTCTTGAAATTATAACTTGAGATCCAAGAACTTTTGGAAGATGTTGTGTAAAGAAAAGTTGTATATTTCACGGATATCTACAACTTTCATTTTGAAGTTTCTTTAGAATCATCTTGCATCATGGTGAAAATTTGGCTCAAAGTTATGAAAAAACATGAATTTTCAACACTTAGAAAATTTTCTAAGTTTAGAAATTTTGACTTTTTAAAATGAAATCATGACTTTTTGATTTCTTGATGAATAAGTTTCATATTTTGACACGTTTTGGTGAATTGTGATCTTTGGCACTTGAATTTGACCAAAAAAGTCAAAGTTTGACTTTTCAGTATACAGTTGACTTTTGATCAGTTGACTGCAAAATTCATTTGTCAATCCAATGGACTTGCAATGTTTGAAACCATGTCATTAGGTTAAAATGATGCAATTGGAATCTTGAGATCATTCCTTAAACCAATTGACCATTTGCTAGGTCAAAAACCAGAAATTGCCCTTTCCCAATCAAAACCCTAATTTTGACCATTTTGCCCTTTTGGGGATTTGATCAAATCTTTTGAGGAATTATGGTCCAAACTTGATCAAATGATACATATGAGTCTAAAATGTTGATGTGGATAAAAAATTATGGAGTTTGACTGTAAATTGGCCATAGTTGACTTTTCCCCCAATACAATTGATTTTTAGGTCAACTGCTCAATTGACTGAGCGAAAATATGATCCAAGGCTTGAAACTTGGCATGAATAATATTGGGGGTCCATAATGGTCCATGAAATTCATATGAGGCATTGAAAGTTCAAATGTCCTTGTGCAAACTCAAACCCTAATTTTAGTCATCAGTGCAT
Source organism: Vicia faba (assembly GCA_948472305.1). Lineage (NCBI taxonomy): Eukaryota > Viridiplantae > Streptophyta > Magnoliopsida > Fabales > Fabaceae > Vicia > Vicia faba. The sequence continues at coordinate 67,607 of CATIWC010002827.1, read as the reverse complement.
AAGGAGGTGTCTTGAGCTGACCAAACCCTAATGCAGTCTTGAGTCAAGGAGATCCTGTGAACAAATTATAGACAAGTGAGAGGGAAAATTTTGGGGTACAACAGGAACCATCACCATATTTTGGTTCAGAAGGGGTATTTTTTATGTCGCTTGTTGTATTACGAGATGAGAGTTTGAACTAACTGAGAGACTACCTTGCCCCAGGTTTTGATTAAAGGTTTCAATTTGTGTAAAAAAGAAAACTTCTACTTCTTTGGCTTGAAGGGGTTGACTAGGGATTATCTTCCTTATAACTCCAGTGTTTACGATTTGAAAGAACGCCTGTACATCGTCAGCAAGGTCTGTTCAAAAGCATACTGTATGAGATTATGGCATTTGTTTTCGTCATCCTCCCTCTAAAGGCTTGTAACTTTTAGCAAGAGTTAAATGTCATATTGAGAGTAAAAAGCATAGTTTAAATATAGTGAAAATGAATGTATGTATTCAAGACAAACATATGCAATGCATTAATGAAACAAAGTTTGACATTAATAGATAAGTGTTTGAACAAGCAAAAGAAATTACAACTGAAAATTCAAATGAACAGAAGCCTCTTTGTCTGAACTTGTCACTTTAGGTGGTGAGCCTTTGAGGGATGGCAGAAGAATTCAGTCTGGCCATCTTGTGTGAACTCCAGCATTCCTTCGTCAATCAGGTTTTAAATCTTATACTTCAGCGCCCAACAATCGTTTGTATCATGCCCAGGACTATCGGAATGATATGCACACCTAGCATCGGGATTGTAGCTGGGAGAAAATTTTTTGGGATTTGGATGAGGTCTTATTGGTTTAATCAGATTCATCCTTAGCATGTGTTGCAAAGCTTGGGATAGTGGTATGTTGATGTTGGTAAACTGTCTTTTAGGCTCGCTTTGCCTTTGCTGATTTTCCGGTTGATGTTGACGAAGTCGTTGTTGGGCTCGTGACGTGGAATCAAATTGGGAAGGTATTATCTCCCTTAAACCGGCTTCGTGTCTCATGGGAGGCTGAATGATGATTTGATTCCTAATTCTAGCTGTTTTCCCCATTTGGTTACACCCGTCTTGACGAAGCTTGTTGATGAGGACTCTCAACTCTTCTTGTCCTTGTGCCAAGTTTTGGATGAGAGCCATCTGGACCACCAGTTGTCCCATCATCTGGATTTTAATTATGGCTATCTCAGTTCGTAGCCGCTCCAACTGGTCATCTTTGTTGCCCTCGGGATTCCCCATGATCATGCCCCTAGTGAGGAGATCTTTCACTTCTTCTTGCCCCTTGGATAGGTTCAAGAATATTTCTCAGAGTTGAGCGTTTTGAGCCTGGATGTCCTTGATAACCTGCTCTAGAGCCATCTCTACTGAAATAAATAGTAGGAAGATAAGGAGACTTGTATGGAAGAAACCTGTCATGATATGATGCATGATATGTGGATGCATGTTTTCGAGGATCTCGCAGGGTAAATGTTAGTAGTCACTTACAATTTTGATTGGAGAACTTCGTATCGGTGGATATCCTTCCACGAGAATTAAGCTCACCGTGTCAAGTGGGTTTTAGCCCTTGACTCAAGTTTGTTGTACTTGATCTTTGACGGCGTTTGGTCAGAGGAAAATAAATCCTCTTGTCCCTTGATAGACATCTGGTTCAACGTGACCCTGCATCATAGGCCCTTGAGATCCTTGAAACGGTTATTGAAAATTCTATGGTATGATGTTATGTACAAGTATTCAAAGAAAACAAGTTTATATGCAAATATCATATACACACAAAGCAGAAAAGTCCTTAGGTTTAGGCTTGCATGGAGTTAGTAGCTAAGTACCCTCTTGAAGTTTAGTTGGCTCAACCTGTCCTAGTAATAGTAACCGAGTTCTAAGGGGTCTCAATATCACTTCTTTCCCACAAACTTCGTTCCGATTGACAACTGACTTGCCACCAAACAAAGCTCGGGAGTCAAATCTCAATGAGTGTAGTATCGAGTATCAACCAACTTTGGACTACACCAAAGTCAGTCATCTCACTACATCCTAATGGCCAAGTTGGTCAAGTAAAGGTTCTAAAAGTCAGTTAGTGCTTCATGACATCACTCAGCGGCCCCGTATTCTCCTTGACTACTCAAGGGCTATCGGTACCCATAAATATGTCACACTAACATAGCTATTTCTTAGACCATATCGGTATACCCCACACAGTTTCTACAACGTATTGCTACTTACCTACAAGGTATCCCAAATCCGGGTAGAGGATTGAAACCCAAACAAAGAACCAAAATGTAAAGCATAAAAGTCAAACAAAGAAAGCAAGTAAAGGTGATCTAGCCCTAAGGTAACCCCACTTTTAAGATGTCCCCAGCAGAGTCGCCAGTTCTGTGATACGGTGGGAGAACTGACTTGAAGGTTTTGCTTCATGTTAGCAAGAGTCTCCATCGACTTTTCTTTTATCTAAAAGGAAAGTTGAAAAAGCACAGGAAAGACCTTTGAGATTATTTTCTTGAGTTCGGAGGGTATATCATGAAAAGGGAAGGTATTAGCACCCTTTTCATCCATGGTTTTCCATGGGCTCTTAGTTACTTGCTAGATCACTTGCTTTTGTTTGAAAATGTTCTTGTGGTGTTGTTTTTGAAAGTATTTTGAAAATGTATTTGTAATGGTTCTCGTTTCTATAAGAACGCGTACAAAGTATTTGTTTCGAAAATAGTTCAAAGAGGTGTTTGTGGAATGTGTTTTTGAAAGTGATTTTGAAAAGGTTTCTTTGTAATGGTTCTCGTCTCTATAAGAACACGTACAAAGTGTTTGTTTCAAAAATAGTTCAAAGAGGTGTTTGTGGAATGTGTTTTTGAAAGTGATTTTGAAAAGGTGTCTTTGTAATGGTTCTCGTCTCTATAAGAACGCGTACAAAGTGTTGTCTTTCGAAAATGTTTCAAAATAAGAGTGTGGGTGTATAAAATGTTTTTGTTGTGAGCAAGCAAGCAACTAGGGGCGAATATACCTATTCAGAAGGTCTTAGATATTCTTTTCAACCTCCTTTAGATGTTGCTATCGTACCATTGATTTGGTAAGGAGCCCCGTCGTTGGATGTGAAGGGACGGACGTGGGACGTTGTATAGTCATAGAAGGCAACCTATGGGACGTTTTATCAATTTTCGTTTAGGGACTAGATTGTTTACCGAAGGCAACATCGAGGGTCATCGAGGGACTACGATTTTTTATTGAAGGGTCTTTGCCAAAACGCCCATATTCGAGGGACATGACTATTTTTACAATAGGCAACAAGTGAGATTACCCTAAGGGGTGCTAGTGTGCAAGTGTGTTTTATTCCCATGCATTTAGTCTTTGATTAGGGTTTGCTACTTGTTGATTTTATCTTTCCATGCAAACCCTAATTACTAACATTTATATAAAGCGATAAATTGCGGAAAATAAATATCCTACACTATTACAATCATTAGGGGGTTGGGGTGTACAGATTTACAAATGGGGATTGCAAGTAAAATTAGATCCTAAGTTACTATTACAACCATATTGAATGGATAAGAATGTACAAGAAATGTAAAATGGACTTGTTTTGTTTAAGAAAAGAAATAAGTTTTGTTTAAGAAAATATTTTGATCTTTTTATGTTAAAAGAAATAAAATAAGACATGTGAATATGAAATTTTTTTTTTGGTGTTTTTTATTAATAAAAGTGATGGAAAAAATAATAAGGAGAAAGAAAACGGAATCAGCGCTTTGTTGAAATAAAAGAAATCAGAAGTTCTGACTCTGGCATGCTGCAAGACAGAAATAACATGTTAGCAAAAAATAGGGAAGGTCATAGGTTTTGGGTCTGCTGAAAACAAAGAAGATTTCAGAAGTTCTGATTCCGCTGGCAGAACTTCGTCTCCCTCTCCATGCTAGTCAGAGCATCTACAACTAAGTCATTTCTCAACAAAACAGAAGATGAGCATATAGCAGTTATGGCAAGTTTCGTAATGTTTCAGAAACAAGAGATATCAGAATTATAAATCAGAAGAAAGCATGAATTTGCTAATTGTGATCGGTTGGAATGAGAACTAACTGTTTTGAAATGCTAGTTCACGTTTGCGTTTAGTAAAATGTCGCGGTAAGCAAGAGTCGCCACCGTCTTTTATTTTCTCCAACAAGGAAAGGACAAAAGCACAGCAAAATTCCTTTTCGAGATGTTTCTCGGTTCGGGAGGTAGATTATAGAAAGGGAAGGTGTTAGCACCCTTTCTATCCGTGGTTATCCACGGGCTCTTAGGTACTTTCTCACTATGTTTTCAAAATGTTTTGCCTTTCTTGTGTTTGTGGGTTTTGAAAAAAGTTTGTTTGGAAACTTCAATTTAACTCTTGTATCAGTCCTCAAGAGTGTATGAAGTGTTGTTTGAAAACTTTTGTTTGAAAGGTGTAATTGCGAAAAGTTGTTTTTGTTTTGAAAGAGCAAGTACCTGAGAACCTCTACCTACTTAAAAGAAATTAAGCTGTGTAAATGTCCTTTAGACAGCGCTATCCCACTATTGAGAAGTAGGTAGCACCGTCGTTGGAGTTTTCGGGTCAATTCGATTATAGGGACATGTGGTCACCAAAGCAATAGTAGGACGCCTTAGCGGTAACCCTAATGTCTTAGATCGTTTTTTATCGAGGCAACCGTTCCGAGGCAACTTTTGATCTTTAGACAGGAGGGAGACCTCTAAAACACCCTATACTCAATGACCACGTCGAGGCAACCAAGTGAGGCGTACCCTAGGAGTGGCATGTGCGAGTGTGTCAGGATTCAGTTAAGTTATCTTCGCACATGTTATGGTGAGCTACGGGTTGATTTTAATTTTCAGAGATAAGTCTTGTCATGCATAGTTTAGTTAACATACATCTAGCAGTTAATAGTTGCGGAAAATAAATTGCGGAAAGTAAAGCTACGCTATTACAAGGCGTCGGGTATTTACATCGCCAAAAACAAACCCTTGAAAAATAAATGCGAGAAAATAAAGAAAGCGATAAAAAGGTCCTAATTAACGCTATTACATCCTCGGAGCAAATACATAAATATGGATCAAAAATTAATAAAACAAACATACGCGCGAGAGAAAATTGAATCGGAGAAGTCCTTAGGGTTTTGACCCTTTTTGAGAAAGAAAGAAGTTTTTGTTATTTTGCATTTAATTAAATTAATCCTCAAACTAATTAAGTAATAAAATAAAAAAAAGATATTTTTGAGTTTTTTATGTTTTTTAGGAAATAAATAAATTAAAAAAAAGTATGATCACAAGTCATCAAAAACCCTAATTCTATATTAATTTTATTTATTATGAAAATATTGAAATTAACCTAATTAACTAAATAAATTAATTATGTTAGTATTTATTTACAAAAATAACTAATTAAAGGGTGAAATTAATTTAATAAATAATAATAAAAAAATATTATATTTTAGTTTTCTGAATTTATTATGAAAAAATTAATTATTTTGGTTAGTGAAAATAATAATAATTAATAATAATAAAAAACAATTAAATAAATAAACACAAAGGAAGAAAAAAGAATAAACCCGAGGGGGGTGCTGGCCCAATTAGGAGGTATGTTTGGTAATTCTGAAGCCCAATTGTACTCAAGCCTGCTTTGACTTTGGTGATCATCCATGGCGCGTGTTGACTGGGAGTATGATGGTCTTCCACTCAGGACCATTGGATTCATGCTAGAGGCCACTTGGCATGCTGAGATCTGAAGCACATGGTGGACATCCTTTTGCAAGCATACACAAGAGCGCCTGAAGAAAAATAACAAATAAATGTTTGGGGGACCTGGGATTCGAACCCAGGTCCCAGCGCTCATAGGCCAATACGCTCAACCACTCCACCAACCTGTCTTAGTTGTTATTAGAATGATACACAATCAATATATTAATAAACAAACAAATATGCTGGAAACACAAAAAAACGCGCGTGTTTTCAAATTCCCCAATGGAGTATCAACACCTCATAATCTTCTTCGTTGTACCTGCAAAATTAACATTAGATAGCGGGGGTTTTTAACCCCCACTATATACTGCGAGGAAAAATAGCGATTAGAGCTACAGCAAGCATAAATATTTCGCGATAGGTGGGTTAGGTTCGTCTGGTTCTCATGATTCCAACCATGTGTCTTAGGGGTCCTAATTTTTCCTGGTTCATAAAGCCCCAATTTCAAAGCTAAAGAACCCTAGAAACCGTTCATGGCATCTTGTGATTCAGTGCATTATAATTCAATTGAATGATACCATTAGCTTCATATGGTTCCTAGCAATGCAAAACAATCAAGAAAATATGTTAAATGCGCATGAATTAGACAATACAATTCTGGAAAAAAAATGGCAAACCGTGGTTCTGTAGGTATCGATTCCTTGAGCCTTAATGCTTCATTTTGATTGCAGTTCACTCCTGGGACCTCCTGCACGGTGTTTGAATCAACAAAACCTTTTGAATCGCCCCAGAATGCCAAAGTCAGTTTTCAATTTTCTTGGAATTTTTCAATATGCTATGGCTTTTTTTCTGCAGTTTTTTCACGTCCATGAGATTAGGATTTGCTTGCATATATATAGAGGAAACGAATTAGGTCAAAAACTTAAGCAAGAATCCATTGCAATGATGATTAGATCTTTGATTGAAAATCAAATATTTTTGATTTTTCATGATTGGAAAGTGTTGCCAAATTTGGATGTTTTGTATCTTTGACTTTGTGCACGAATTTGCCATCATATCTTGACCATATTTGCTTCACAAATTGATTGAAAAATCAAATCTTGCATTTTCTACAATTTAAATTAATTAAATGAATTAATATTAATTAAAAATCCAATTAATCAATAAAAATAAGAAAATAAATTCAATTAATCTTGATGGATCTTGCATAAGTCATGGATTAAGTTTCAAGAAGAGATTTGAGGCCCATTAGATAAAATAAGGTGTTTTGAGCAAAGTTGACTTTTGCAAATTCATGAAAATTTCCCAACTTCTCCAATGCACAACTTGCTCAATTTTGATCATATGACCATGTTCTTGGACATTTTGGAAAGGTTTTGAAGTCCTCTAACCAATGCCTTTTGTCCCATGTCATTTGGATTTACCAATCTCAAGTTATAGCCTTTGACTCAAAGTGTACTTTTGTTGACTTTTGAATTTGACCTATAATGTAGAAATTGATAACTTTTTGTGAGAGCATTTCTTGAACTTGGAGTGTGAATATGGATTGTAGGAAATGTCATCCCCTTCAAAATGAGAATTGGATGGAATTTGTTTGACAAACCATGAAAAAGTTATGCTCTGGTCAAGATACAATTGACTTTTCTGCTGTCCAAAAATAGTAACTTTTTGCATCTTGATGATTTTTGAGCTATTCTTGTGGAATCATGATCAAGGCTTGATCAAATGATGATTGTAGACTCAAAATGAGATGTTGACCAAAAATTCTGACTTTTGACTGCAAAATGACCATTTTGCCCTTGTATTTGACTGTAGGTCAAATGGAGCTTTTGACTGTGCAAATTGGCACTGTGAGTCTTGAAACTTGGTATGTAGGTGCTTGAGAATGTATAGAGGCCTATGAGACGTGATTGAACCATTGAAAACCTCAGATTCCTTGAAAGAACCAAAACCCTAATTTCAGCTGGCTTAGGAGGTGGTTTGACTGTACAACCCTTTGAGCAATCTTGACCAATTTGAAGATCATTCTTGACAAATCTTGAAGAATAGGGGCGGGAAAATTTTGGGGTACAACAGTTGCCCCTGTTCAATCTTCTTAAACCTGGGGATGTAGATTGGCTTGCGTGCCTTTCGTGATCCGAAGGTGGAAGATGATTGAACACTAAAGTGCCCAGAAATTTGCACTCGCATGGTGTAGTATCAGCAATGTGATGTCGGGAATGGGCTTACAGATGCCATTTGGAAAGATGGTGGATAGGAGGATGGGCTTATAGATGCCATCTGGAGATCATTTGTTGAATTGTAACTTGGTAGGTTGAAAGAAGGAACCTGTGTAGGGTTACTTCATGATGGCCCGTGTAAAACTGCATCTGAAATAGAGAAGGAATCGGTGTAGGGTTGCCTGATGATGAGTCTGTGTAAAACTGCATCTTGGAAGAGAAGGAACCGGTGTAGGGTTGCTTCATGATGAGCAAGTAGATAGTTGTTCTGTCTGGTTTCAGGTATTAATCTACAATTCGTCGTCCACAGATTTTTTCTGGCTTGTTACAGGTATTGATATGGAACTTGAAAAAGGTTGGTCGATGAGATAGTTGTCCTGGCTGGTTTCAGGTATTAATCTCTGACTTGAGAAAGAAAGATAGTCTTCCTAGCTTGTTACATGTATTGATCTTCAGTCTCTTCATGTAGATAACTTTTCTGGCTAGTTACAGGTGTTGATCTACAATCAGTCGTCCACAGATATTTCCTGGCTAGTTACAGGTGTTGATCTGGAACTTAAGAAAGCTTGGTCAAGGAGATAGTTGTCCTGGCTGGTTTCAGGTATTAATCTCTGACCGGAGAAAGAAAGATAGTTTCCTGGCCTATTACAGGTGTTGATCTTCAATCTCTTTATGTAGATGACTTTCCTGGCTAGTTACAGGTATAGATCTACAATCATTCATTCACAGATATTTCCTGGCTAGTTACAGGTGTTGATCTGGAACTTAAGAAAGGTTGGTCAAGGAGATAGTTGTCCTGGCTGGTTTCAGGTATTAATCTCTGACCGGAGAAAGAAAGATAGTTTCTTGGCCTGTTACAGGTGTTGATCTTCAATCTCTTTATGTAGATGACTTTCCTGGCTAGTTACAGGTATGGATCTACAATCAGTCATTCACAGATATTTCCTGGCTAGTTACAGGTGTTGATCTGGGACTTAAGAAAGGTTGATGGTAATCACCTTTGGATTGACCTTTTCCTGAAAAGGCAAAACATTAGTTGCATGCAATGTCATGATGTATGAAATGCATGATGTTCTCAAAATGAGATTGTGTCGTATGCACTTTATCATGTATGTAACTAGGAGATGTGAAATGTGATATGTTTATGAATGTATTTTCGTCTGGGAAAATAAATCCTTGACGAGTGCCGGGGAGTTTGTTAAATCCTGGGATGATATTGAAGAGTCGAGTTCTTCGTTTCCGCTGGGGATGATGAACGAAGATGATTGCAAGGATAAATCGGTAGGAGAAGATGACTCCGTTGGGGAATAAACCTGGTGAAGAGATTACTCTGCGGGGAATTACTCTGTGGGGAAGAGATGCTTCGTTGAGATTTTAAAGATAACTCCGCTGGGGGTTCCATTGATAAGCCCTTGTTGGGGATTTTGATGATGAACTCCGCTGGGGATAGAGAAAACTTCGCTGAGGATGATCTTTCCGTTGCAACTTGCTGAGGATAACCCAGTTAGACTCTCGTGGGGATGACCTTCTGAACTTGGCTGGGGATAGAAAGAACTTCGCTGAGGATGATCTTTCCGTTGCTACTTGCTGAGGATAACCCAGTTGGAATCTCATGGGGATGATCTTCTGAACTTGGCTGGGGAGGTGCACTTGTACTCTGCAGGGGACAAGCTTCCAGAATCTACTGGGGAGATGATTCAACTCTGGTGGGGAAGCTTTTTAGACTGCACTGGGAAATGGCTCCACTGGGGGTATCTTGTATTCCGCCGGGGAACATTCTTATACTCTATTGAAGAATATTAAGAACGTCGGGGATGCTTGCTGAGGAATATCTGTACTCCGCTGGGGGATATTAAGATTTACTGGGGATACCCAACTTTTTAGGGCTGATGGTAGACCAACTCTGCTTGGGGAGAGTATTGCTGATAGTTGCACGGCTCAGTGGGGAGAGCTACCATTATTGTCTTACTCTTGGGGGGTGAAGGTATCTTGGTCATATTCTTCAGCCGAACCTACCTGGGTACCTTGGTGGACAGAGCAACTAGATCGCTTAGACAATTCTTATTGCCCCTACTTCCGATGTCACCCGTAATTAGTCCTTTGTTTCGCATGCAAATATTTATGAAAAGCAATTAAGGTCAAATGCATATATCAAAAATGAACATTGGACGTTCTTTGCAAAACAAAACAGATAAAGGAAAAACAATTTGCAATTTGTCTGAAATATGAGCTTGTATTGATTTTGAAGTTTGCCTGTGAATATGCGTTTTATACAAGAGGCTGACGTCCTAGTAAGAGAATGCCGCCGAACAAAATAGAGTTTATACAATTTGTGAAAAGGAAAACAAAACAGCTATGTGAAAAATCCCACTGGGTTCCAACTCTGTTATCGCCTTTATGTCTTCAAGCGTCTCATCACTTTGCTGCTTAGTTGAAGAGGAAGCTGATTGATTGGTGCCGTATGAGCCTGATAGTCGATACTGAAGTCCGGGTGCGAGGTGATCCAATGAGACATAGTATTACGCTTATCCCTAACTTTTGCCTGGACCGCCCTTTCGGGTTTTCAGTCCACCGGGATACCCATTTTTGCCCAAGCCGCCTTTTCAGGTTTTCGACTTGCCGGGTGTACAGATTTTTTTTATATTTTCATCCCTTGTTTTTGCCCGAACTCTTTTGGTTCGCCGGGAAGCCCTTATTTTTGCCTAGGCCAGTCAACCTAGAGGGTCTTTAATCATGCGTAGTATCTTTTTACTATGTCTGCATTGGCGGGGTGAGGAAGGTCGTCACCATCCATGGTGGTTAGAATCATCGCTCCTCCTGAGAAGATGTTCTTAACCACAAATGGCCCTTCGTACGTAGGGGTCCATTTGCCCCTGGGATCACCTTGGGGTAAAATGATGCACTTGATTACCAGGTCCCCGACTTGATACTCTTATCGTCTGACTTTCTTGTTAAATGCCTTGATCATCCGTTTTTGGTACGTCTGACCATGACAAATAGCAGTGAGTCTCTTTTCGTTGATTAGGTTTAGTTGATCAAGCCGGGTCTGGATCCAGTCATCTTCGCTTAAACCTGCATCCTTCATGATCCGGAGAGAGGGTATCTGAACTTCAATGGGCAAGACTGCCTCCATGTCATATACCAAGGAATAGGGTGTTGCCCCTGTTGACTTCCGTGCTGAGGTACGGTACCCATGAAGAGCAAATGGTAACATCTCGTGCCAATCTTTGTAGGTCACTGTCATCTTCTGCACAATCTTCTTAATATTCTTATTAGCTGCTTCTACAACCCTATTCATCTTCGGCCGGTAGGGAGAAGAGTTGTGGTGCTGTATCTTGAATTGCTCGCAGAGCTCAGTGATCATCTTGTTATTAAGATTGGTACCATTATCCGTAATGATCCTCTCAGGTACACCGTATCGACAGATCAGGTTGTGCCGAATGAACCGTGCCACGACGTTCTTGGTTACGGTAGCAAAGGAAGATGCTTCGACCCACTTTGTAAAGTAATCAATCGCTACCAGGATGAAACGATGCCCGTTGGATGCCGTAGGTCTGATCTCGCCGATCATATCAATGCCCCACATTGCAAAAGGCCAAGGTGCTGTCAAGACGTTCAAAGGAACTGGAGGAATGTGCACCTTATCAGCATAGATCTGGCACTTGTGACATGTCCGAGAATGTTGATAACAGTCGGCTTTCATTGTGGACCAGTAATATCCTGCCCGAAGGATTTTCTTTGCGATGGTATGTCCACTGGAATGCGTTCCGAAGGTACCTTCATGCAGCTCTTCCATGATCCTTTCTGCTTCAGTCTTATCCACACAATGCAGTAAGGTCGAATCATGGTTTCGTTTGTACATAATGTCATTGCTGAGGAAGAACTTTGTCGCGAATCTTCTTAGAAACTTCTTGTCATTAACAGACACGCCCTCGGGGTATTCTTGAGCTTCAAGATACCTCTTTACTTCATGATACCAAGGTTTTCTGTTACCTCTTCGGTCTCAAGATCACAGCAATGTGCAGGTTCATCCAATTTCCAGATAATGATCCGGGGAGCCTCGTTGTCCCACTTGACTTTGAACATAGAAGCCATCGTAGCTAGCGCGTCCGCCAACTGATTCTCCTCTCTCTGGAAGTGTTCAAAGGTTATCTCCTCGAAATGGGGAAATAGTGTCAACACATACTCCTTGTAAGGAATAAGATTTGGGTGTTTCGTATCCCACTCGCCTTTGATCTGACTGATCACGAGAGCGGAATCTCCGAAGACACTCAAAAACTTGATCCTTAGGTCAATTGCAGCTCGAAGACCCATGATGCATGCTTCATACTCCGCCATGTTGTTGGTGCAGTTGAAACATAGCCGGGCGGTCAGTGGAGTATGGGTGCCTTTAGGAGATATGATCACAGCGCCAATGCCATTACCCAAAGCGTTTGAGGCTTCATCAAAGTGCATAAACCATCGGGATCCTTCCTCAGGTCCTTCATCCGATCCAGGTATCTCGCAATTAGTTACTACCATGATATTCTCGTTTGGAAATTCAAAGTTCATAGATTGGTAATCATCCACTGCCTGGTGTGCCAAATGGTCTGCCAATACACTTCCCTTGATTGCTTTTTGAGTTGTGTAATGGATGTCATACTCAGTCAAGATCATCTTCCATCTTGCTATTCTTCCGGACAAGGCAGGCTTTTCGAAGATGTACTTGATTGGATCCATTTTCGAAATCAACATAGTAGTGTGAGTCAACATATACTGCCTCAGCCGGCGAGCAGCCCATACCAAAGCGCAGCAAGTTTTCTCGAGCAGTGAGTATCGGGTCTCACAGTCGGTAAACTTTTTGCTAAGGTAATAAATAGCGTGCTCTTTTCGGCCAGACTCGTCATGCTGACCTAGCACACATCCCATTGAGTTGTCCAGTACTGTCAAGTATAAGATTAGAAGTCTCCCTTCAACTGGTGGCATAAGAATAGGGGGCTCTTGGAGATACTCTTTTATTCTTTCGAAAGCGGCCTGACATTCATCGTTCCAACTTACTACTTGATCTTTCTTCAGTAGCTTGAAGATTGGTTCACAGGTAGCAGTTAGATGTGAGATGAATCGGGCAATGTAGTTCAGCCGTCCTAGAAAGCCTCTGACCTCTTTCTCTGTCTTAGCAACTGGCATCTCTTGTATGGCTTTCACTTTGGCAGGGTCCACTTGAATACCTTTGTCGCTTACGACGAAGCCTAGCAATTTTCCAGATCTCACCCCGAAGGTGCACTTGTTCGGGTTTAGCCTCAATTTGTACAACTTCAAGCGGTCAAACAGCTTCTGTAGATGGTCAAGGTGTTCCTCCTCAGTTTGGGACCTTGCAATCATATCGTCGACATATACTTCGATCTCATAATGGATCATATCATGAAACGAGGCAACCATGGCACGCTGATACATTGCCTCAGCATTTTTCAACCCAAAAGGCGTGACCTTGTAGCAAAAGGTGCCCCACTGAGTAACAAAAGTGGTCTTCTCCATGTCTTCAGGAGCCATCTTGATTTGATTATAACCGGAGAAACCGTCCATGAAGGAGAATACCTTATGCTGAGCAGTGTTGTCAACCAGAACGTCGATGTGAGGCAGAGGCAAGTCATCCTTAGGGCTCGCCCTATTCAAATCCCTGTAGTCAACACACATTCGGACCTTACCATCTTTCTTCGGTACTGGAACCACATTGGCGACCCACTAAGGGTAAGAAGTTACTGCTAGAAAACCGGCGTCAAATTGTTTCATAACCTCAGCCTTGATTTTCTCAGACATCTCTAGACGCATGCGGCGAACCTTCTGTTTCACCGGAGGGAATTCTTCCTTGGTAGGCAGGTGATGAACCACAATGTCGGTATCCAACCCAGGCATATCTTCGTAAGACCAGGCAACGATTTCCATGTAGTCATGCAGCATCTGAATCAACCGTTGTTTCACACTAGACTCCAGATTGGCACCAATCTTGACTTCCTTTCTGTCTGTCTCAGTACCCAGATTTACCGTTTCCACTAGCTCTTCATGTGGCTGAATGGCCCTCTCTTCCTGGAGTAGCAGTCTTGCAAGCTCACCAGGCACTTCGCAATCATCTTCACCTTCGTCTTCGGCTAAGTTGATCGGATTTTCGAAGTCATAGCTGGCAGTAGCAGAGTTGTTACCAGTGAGATCCAGAGTGGATTGGGACCTGTATATGTGAGTGTGTGTAAATAGCTGTTTTGCAATATATAATAAAGAAAGACAATGAGCGCAAAATTTGAAATGCAAAAAACGTCCAATGCTTTTATTAATGATATATGAACATGACACACAAAAGCCCTCACAAATGAAGCCACGGCGCCCCAGGTAAGACACCGGGCCATAAAGTTTCATAATATTGTCTGTCACAAATTCAAAACAAAGGAGTTCATTACTGAGTCACAAAAGTAATAGGGACAAAGTCTTTCGCTGTCCAGTTGTTTGTCCACTGTTGGTCGTAGGGTAGATCCAGCTGTCGAATTCAGATTCCTCCACGTCGTCTTCAATGGCATTTACTCCCGAGTTGCTGATGAACACATGAGGTGTTCTAATCCTTGCCTTACGAACAACCCTCTGAGCTTCTGCAGTGAAAGCCAAACCAAACTTGTCAGTCTTCTGAGTGAAATTAGGAAGTCTGCCCCAGTTTATGCACTCACCCTTCTCAATAACAGCCCGTATCCTTTAAGGAAGCCATCTTCAACGGAGAATCTTCTTCAGTCACAGTTTCTGCTGATGCCAGTGTCTGAGGAACCTCTTCAAAGTGTTGAAATGGAGTCTCAATGAACTCCCCATCCATCTCTATGTACCGGAATGAGTTGAGGTGGCTGACCATGTATTCCTCCTCCCCTTGAACTGTCACAATCTTCCCCTTGACTGGTGTTGTACCCCAAAATTTACCCTCCCATATTCTTCAAAGTTTGTCAAGAGCTATCTTCAAATGGTTCAAGATTTCTCTAAGGTTGCACAGTCCAAATGCCTCCTAAGCCAGCTGAAATTAGGGTTTTGGTTATTGTAAGGAATTTGAAGTTTTCAATGGCTCAATCAAGTCTCATAGGCCTATATACATTGTCAAGCATTTACATGCCAAGTCTCAAGACTCACAGGGTCAAATTGCACAGTCAAAAGCTTCATTTGCTTCACAATCAACTACAGGGGTAAAATGGTCATTTCACAGTCAAAAGTCAAGATTTTGGTCAACATCTTATTTTGAGTCCACAATCATCATTGGATCAAGTCTTGATCATGATTTCACAAGAATGGCTCAAAAATCATCAAAGATGCAAAAGTTGCTATTTTTGGACAGCTAAAAAGTCAACTGTAACTTGACCAAGGCATAACTTTTTCATGGTTCATCATAAAAATCCCATCCAATGCTCATTTTGAAGGGGATGACATTTCCTATAACTCATCTTCACATTCCAAGTCCAAGAAATGCTCTCACAAAAAGTTATCAATTTCTACATTATAGGTCAATTTCAAAAGTCAACAAAAAGGCATTTTAAGTCAAAGACCATAACTTGAGATTGGTAAATCCAAATGACATGGGACCAAAGTAATTGGTTAGAGGACTTCAATACCTTTCCAAAATGTCAAAGAACATGTTCACATGATCAAAATTGAGCAAGATATGCATTGGATAAGTTGGGAAATTTTCATGAATTTGCAAAAGTCAATTATCCTTAAAACTTCAATTTTTGACAAAAGGGCCCACTTTCTTCCACTTGATTCAGCCTTGTCATGCCACACACGTGTCCCATGATTAATTTCAAGATCAAACATTTATTTTTCCATTTTATTTAATTTTTATTGATTTAATTCATTTTAAATCCATAATAATTCAAATAAAATCTAAAAATTAATGGAATAGCATCTTTGTGATTTGAATAGCTTTTATATGTCATATGCCAGCTAACCAATTCGTGCTAAGCCTTTTTTGTGCATAAAATCCTAGATTTGAACCAAATATGGAAAGGTCTTCAATGGTGGTCAACAAAATCTCCAAACTTAAATGCACAAGGATACAAGCCCAAATTTGGACCTAGACTGCTTGCCATATACATATGCAAGGAGGCTAAACCTAATTCAAGACCTAGACATTGCTAAAACGGCCAGAGAAAAAGTGGAAAATTGTTTAAAAAGTGTGAGATCAAGAACAAGGTAGGAGGCGTTTTCAGACAAAAATAAGAACGTGACCTTCTTCCTTGCTGTCCACTGAACCTAAAGAGATCATTACCACGTCCAAAGACCATCTATACAACACTGTAAGTCATCACAAACTCGCCCCTGAACACGAAATCTAAGCTCTCTATTCTTGCATTTTTTTCTCAAAAACGTTAGCATATTCATACTCCTTGCTTGATTTCTAACGTAATGGCAATATTCAATTTCGTTTTTAGGCTTCATATGATGATACCCGCGCCTAGGGTTTGTGTGTGTTGTTTTTAGGCATTTTGTTTTCAGGTGAAATCAGAACAAATCATGAGCATGGATGGACTTAGGAGATGGAGACGAGACCGACCATGGTCTTGGAATGGGTTTTCATGGCCTAAGGACGATTTTAAGAAAAGCCTACGAAACTACCTGCGGATAAAAATCCGCAGGTAAATAACCAGTAATTTTGATGAAGAAGACGATGATGCGTCACAGTGTGATTGGCCCATTCAAAATTAAACCGCGTTTTTTTGTTTTGCTAACCTATTAATTGATTTCTAAATATTATATTTAGTCCTTATTGCACTGACAGATAAATAAGGCAGTTGGATTGGTTGAGGCGCACATGCATAGTCCCTTGGGACCTGGGTTCGAACCCCAGGTACCCCGAAAACTATTATTTGTTTTTTTCTTCACCTAATCCTATGCAGGTTTTCAAATGATGTCTATCATGTTCTTTCCAATCCCAGGCGCCAAGTGGCCACCCTCACAAGATCTGATGGCCCTGAGATGAGTGACCATCATACTCCTGGTCAATGAACACGCAACCAATCAGGAAAAGTCAAGGACTGAGCTCTTAGTGGGCTTGAGAATTGCTAATCCACCTCCTTCTGGGCCCAGAATCCCCATGGTTCATTCCTTTTTCTTTTTATTTTATATTTTCTAGTTTATTTATTAATTATTTTTTCTAATTATTATTATTATCACTAAAATTAACATAATTAATTTTTCACAATAAAAATTCAGAAAACTAAAAAATGTAAATATTTTATTTATTATTATTAATTTCACTTTAGTTTAATTATTTTGTAAATAAACACTAACTTAAATTAATTTAGTTTAATTAGGTTTAATTTTAATTTTCTTTTACAATAAATAAAAATGAATTAGATTTAGGGTTTTTCTTTTGACACTTTTAATTTCTTTTTTTATTTTTATTTTATTAAAAACATAAAACCACAAAAATACTTTTTCTTTTAATTACTTAATTAATTAGTTATTAGGTTTAATATTTCATTAATTGCAAAAAAGGACAAATTCAATTCTTTTCTCAAAAAGGGTCAAAACCCTAAGGACGTCCCGATTCAATTCTTTCGCGCGCATATTTAATTTTAATTATTATTTTTGATTATATTTGATGTAACTGTTTCCAAGGATGTAATAGTTAATTAGGCTTTTATCGCTTTCTTTTATTTTCTCGCATTTATTTTCCAAACGGGTTATGTTTTGGCGATGTATATACCCGCACCTTGTAATAGCGTAGATTTACCTTTCCGCACTTTACTTTCCGCACTTATTAACTGTTAATTATGCATGCAAGACTTGCTTGACAAATAAAATCAATCCGTAGCTCACAAATAACATGTACAAGATAATCTCAACTGAACAACACACATGCGCATGCCACCCCTAAGGTACGCCTCACTTGGTTGCCTCGAGGTTGTCATCAAGTATAGGGTGTTTTAGAGGTCGCCATCCTGTCTAAAGATCCAGTTGCCTCGAAACGGTTGCCTCGGATGAAAAAGGATCTAGGACACTAGGGTTACCGCTAAGGCGTCCTACTGTTGCTTTGGTGACCACACATGTCCCGATCATCGAATTGACCCGAATAACTCCAATGACGGTGCTACCTACTTCTCAATAGTGGGAGGTACTGTCTAAAGGACTCTTACACAGCTTAATTCCTTAGGGTAGGTAGATTTCTCCTGGGTACTTGCTCTTTCAAAAAAAAAAACATCTTTTCGCACCTACACTTTCAAAAAGTTTTCAGACAAATACTTCATACACTCTTGAGGACTGATACAAGAGTTACCTAGAAGTTTTTCAAACTAAACTTTTTAAAAACCCACAAACACTTGAAAAGCAAATAATTTTTGAAAACATAGTGAGCAAGTACCTAAGAGCCCGTGGATAACCACAGATAGAAAGGGTGCTAACACATTCCCTTTCTATAAATCTACCTCCCGAACCGAGAAACATCTCGAAAAAGGAATTTTGCTGTGCTTTTGTCCTTTCCATGTTGGAGAACATAAAAGACGGTGGCGACTCTTGCTTACCGCGACATTTTGCAAACCAGCTTTAAAACAGTCAGTTCTATTCCCACCGATCACAGAACTGGCGACTCTGCTGGGGAGACTTTATAAAGTGAGGTGTACCTTAGGATTAGACCGCTCTTTGTTTTCAATTGCTTGCTTTGTTTGGTTTTATATTTGTGGGCTTTGCATCGGAGTTTCATAGATCCTAACCCGGATCTGGCGAAATACCCTTTAGGTAGCATAAGCTGTGAGGGACTTGTCCGGCGTAGACCGACACGGGTGAAGCAGTGGCTACGTTGGTGTGACACCTTGGTTTGTACCGATATCCCTTGTGTTGCAATGAGGAGAATATGGGTCTCCTGAGGAGTCATTAAGCACCAACCGACCTTAGAACCCTAAATTGACCCAACTTGGCCATAGAACAGTAGCAGTATGCTACACTCATTGAGGCTAAACTCTCGCGATGGTTCTGGCCGCAAGAAAAGATTGCGATGCTGGAGTTATGACCGATTGAGGGTAGTCAGTGATATTGAGATCCTCTAGAACCCGGTTACTATTTTCTAGGACAGGTCTTAACCAACGAAATTGAAAGAGGGTAGTACCTGAACTTCATGTTGGCCTAAACTCTAAGGGATGTCTTGTGTGACTTGTGTGCCTTATCATGTTTGCCTTTGTGAATACTTGTGGTGTGCTTTATCATAACATCATACCATCATAACATTGCATGCATCCTGCATAAGGACTGACCCATTTCAAAGACAAGAGGGTTTCATCTTTGCTCTATTTTGTAGGACATCATGATGCCTATGCGAAGGAATACTATCCGGCTCAACTTTGTTCACCCACCTGATTTGCTTAAAGAATTGGTTGACAGAATTCCAAACACGACTTCCTTCATCCAGAGGCATGGTTCTCTTCTCGGTTTAGTCACTTCTAAGTGGGACCAACAGCTGATAAGTGTCCTGACTCAGTTCTATGATCCCCTGTACCATTGCTTCACCTTTCAAGACTTCCAGCTGGTCCCTACCCTGGAAGAATTCTCTGATTTGCTTGGTATCCCTGTTTTGGAACAAACTCCATTCACTGGTTGGGAAAAGACTCTTAGGCTTGAGGAGATTGCTGCAGCCCTTCCTTTGACCAACAAAGAGGTAATGGATAACTGGGTGACTAGAAGCGGAGTTAAGGGCTTTTTGGCTAAGTTTCTGATTGGTAAAGCTAACAGTTTCTGGAATGACTTAGACTTCAGGGCGTACGAAGACATTCTGGATCTCTTAATCTATGGTCTGGTATTGTACCCAAATCCTGATACCTTTGTCAATGTCAATGCCATAAGGATCTTCATGTCTCGGAATCCTGTGCCCACTCTCTTGGGTGATATCCTACAACAACTCTATGCTCGTACTGCCCGAAGACGGGGAACTTTGTGGTGTTGTGCTCCTTTGTTAGTGAGGTGGTTTATTTCGCACCTCCCTAAGTTCGTGTTGAAGAACAAAGAAGGAAGAGGCTGGGCTCATAGGATAATGTCTCTCACTGATAATGGCATCATTTGGACTCTCAGAGGTTTAGATGAAGTGGCTGTTATTGATCGTTGTGGAGAATATCCTAATGTTCCACTGATTGGTACCCAGGGAGGAATCTCTTATAATACATGTTTAGCTCTCCGTCAATTTGGAAGAGCCAGAAGAGCAGGGCCTCATGAGATGTTGGTACCTCGCATCAGTTTTGAGTTTCAGGTAGATAGTGACGAGCTGTCGTAGATTCATCAAGGCCTGGGACAGAATTCACAAAGCTGACCCACATGAGTTGGGACCGAAGACTTCTCTACCAATGGAACCCTACTACAGATGGGTCCGCATCCGTGCTCAGAAGTTAGGTATGCCATATGAAGCTGTCAGCCCTATTATTCTTGAATTTCCTGATAGAGACGGGGTTCCTCCAACTGTACTCCCTCCTCAGATACCCACTGATGTTGACACACTAAAGAGGTCTTGGGCGCAGCTACAGGAAGAACGGGATTCTTATCGGGAAAGGTTCAACGAACAGGAACAAAAGATCCAGAAGCTGACTAAGCAATTGGAGAATGAGCGGATCCTGAATGACTATATCCGTACTGAGAAGAGGAGGCCATGGGAGCACTGATGGGCTTTGGATGTTTCTTTTACAGCTTTTATTTCCTTTTCAGTATTTTCATTCTTGTAACGCCTAAGGGCAAATTGTTGAACAATTTAAAGTTTGAATCTAATAAAGTGTGTTTCCTTTTTGTCTACAAAGTTGAATCCCGATTGTCTTTGAAAACATAAATCATATGCATCTCATTGCATCATATGCATAATAGGTACCCTTTTTCTACAGGTTGCTTAATCTTCTTCGCTGTTTATTTCAGCAATCATCATGTCTTCCGAGCCTACTACCGAACAAGCTATCAAGGCCCTCCAGGCCCAGAACGCCCAGTTC
Source organism: Vicia faba (assembly GCA_948472305.1). Taxonomy (NCBI): domain Eukaryota; kingdom Viridiplantae; phylum Streptophyta; class Magnoliopsida; order Fabales; family Fabaceae; genus Vicia; species Vicia faba. The sequence continues at coordinate 46,752 of CATIWC010002827.1, read as the reverse complement.
CAGGAGCTGGTCATGAGCTTAGCCCAGGGACAGCAGGAATTGAAGACTCTGCTTTTGAAAAAGAAGAAGAAGAGGATTGTGTTGTTCAATACCGGACGCAGATATGGGAATACGCTGCAGAATGAGGCTGATATGGCTACTCCCTCTGTAGGGAAAGATAGTCCCCAAGGGGGAAGGGTTCCTAGTCCCGTGGTCTCCGACAACGAGCCAGATTACAACGATGAACAGTACCCTCCTGTAGAGGATAGGTACAAACAGCTGGAGGACCGTCTAAGCGCTATGGAGATTCAACACGTGCCTGGGTTGGATTTCGGAGATCTAGGTTTATCTTCTGGGGTGGTGATCCCACACAAGTTCAAGGCACCCACTTTCGCAAAGTACGATGGGGCTTCCTGTCCTAAGCTGCATCTCAGATCATATGTAAGGAAGATCCAACCTTACACTGCAGACAAGAATCTATGGATCCATTTCTTCCAGGATAGTCTTTCAGGGACTCAACTCGAATGGTTCTATCAGCTGGATGGAACCAGTATTCGTAACTGGGAGGACTTGGCTACTGCATTTTATAAGCAGTATCAGTATAATTCCGACCTCGCTCCTACGCGTACCCAACTCCAGGGTATGTCGCTAGGGACGGGTGAAGGATTTAAGGAGTACGCGCAAAAGTGGAGAGACCTGGCTGGCAGGGTGCAGCCACCGTTGACTGACCGTGAACTCGTGGACATGTTCTTGGGGACCCTGTCTGGTCCGTTCTTCAACCATCTGATTGGTAATTCTTCTGCAGGGTTTACAGACCTTATTTTGACTGGTGAGAGGATAGAAGCTGGTATCAAGTCGGGGAAGATACAGAAAGGTGCCTCCTCGAGCACTGAAAAGAAGCCCTTCAAGAAAGAATCTAGTGCTGTTTATGGTCCAGGAAGACAAAATAAACCGGAACACCGCCAAGCTGTCAACGCGGTGGTAATTTCAAAGCCTGTTGCTGCTCCTCAGCAATACAACCAGCCAAGGGGTGAGAGACCCAAAAGACATTACACTTGGCTCAGTATGACCCTGTCTCAGATATTTCCGCAACTACTGTCAACCAATCTGGTAACTGTCAAGGAAGCTCCGAAGGTTGTAAACACAACCTCTCCAAAATACAACCCCAACGCCCGCTGCGCTTATCACTCTGACAGCCCGGGGCATACTACGGATGATTGTTGGGCACTAAGGAATAAGGTTCAGGACCTTATTGATGCTAAAGAAATACAGTTCGAGGCGCCCGAAAGGCCCAATGTTGTGATTGCTCCCATGCCCCAGCATGGAGTGAATGCTGTTTAGGAAGACCCGTATGTAGCCTATATGGATGAGATTGTTACTCCGTTGTTGACTGTCAAAAGGAACCTGTTGCTAGCCGGTTTATTTCCGGGATGTGGTAAAGGTTGCCTTCTATGTGCTGTTTCACCTGCTGGTTGTCCTTTGTTGAAGTCAGGCATCCAAAACCTGATGGATAACAAAGAAGTCTTGTTCGAGAAGATTGTTGTTCCTGCTATCCCTGCTGAAGAAGTGTCCATTGTCACTATTTTCAATAACCCTCCTAAGGCTCCCTCAAAGAAGCCTATCAAAATCATGTCTGCTCAGAAGATTGCTCCTATTATCATCACTGTTCCGGGGCCCCTCCCCTATACATCCGACAAAGTTGTCCCGTGGCACTATGGGGCAGATGTTTATGTGCTTGGAATTAAACAAGAGTTTGATACTAGTACCGGCGTCAGCAACATCACCGGGCCTGCCAAAGTCACTCGTAGTGGTAGACTGTTCTCACCAGATATTGCGCCACCAGCTATCCAGAGACCTCTTGTCATCACACCTGCCAGTGTGTCGGTTTCCCTGCCTGACCAAGTTCCTATTTCTACCCCTGCTGCCGAGTCATCTGACGCTCGGGGCAAAGGGATTGCTACTGATGTGCCTGCCCGGACGGAGGTACCAAAGACAACCACTGTTGAAGCTTCCAAGCAGGAAATGGAAGAGATTCTCAAGATTATCAAGAAGAGTGATTTCAATGTAGTTGAGCAGCTGGGGCACACCCCATCGAAAATTTCTATGCTATCACTGTTGTTGTGTTCAGAGGCCTATGCCAAGGCCCTGATTGCCTTCATGAAGACGGCCCACGTGCCACAAGAGACATCTGCTGATTAATTTACCGATTGTGTGGCCAACTTAACTGCTGACAATGGTTTGGGTTTCTCCGACGCCGATCTGACTGCTAAGGGGAAGAATCATAACGATGCCCTGCATGTCTCCATTGAATGCAGGGGCACTACTCTTGCCCATGTGTTGGTAGACACCGGTTCTTCGTTGAACGTATTACCTAAGAAGGCCCTAGACAGGTTGGATTGTGAGGGTTTAGAGCTCAAGCCTAGTAACATTGTTGTCCGGGCCTTTGACGGGTCGAAAAGGATGGTACATGGGGAAGTTGACATTCCAATCAGGGTTGGTTCTCAAGTTTTTGATTCTACTTTCTACGTGATGAACATCCGACCATCCTATTCTTGTTTGATGGGTCATCCATGGATCCACAAGGCTGGAGTTGTGACCTCCACATTACATCAGAAGCTTAAGTACCCGGTCAGAGGGAAGATCGTAACAGTTCAAGGGGAAGAGGAATATATGGTCAGCCACCTCAACTCGTTCCGGTACGTAGAGATGGATGGGGAGTTCATTGAGACCCCCTTTCAACACTTTGAAGAGGTGCCTCAGACACTGGCGTCATCAGAGACTGTGACTGAAGAAGATTCTCCGTTGAGGATGGCTTCCTTAAAGGATGCCCGGGCTGTGATTGAGAAGGGTGAGTGTGCAAACTGGGGCCGACTTCCTGATTTCACTCCGAAGACTGACAAGTTTGGTTTGGGTTTCACTGCAGAAGCTCAGAGGGCTGTTCATAAAGCAAGGATTGGAAGACCTCCTGTGTTCATCACCAACCCGGGAGTGAATGCTATTGAAGATGACGTGGAGGAATCTGAATTCAACAGCTGGATCTACCCAACGACCGACGGTGGACCAAACAACTGGACTGCGAAAGACTTCATACCTATTACTTTTGTCACTCAGTAATGAACTCCTTTGTTTTAAATTTGTAACGAACAATAATTTGAAACTTTATGGCCCGGTGTCTTACCCGGGGCACCGTGGCTTCATTTGTGAGGGCTTTTGTGTGTCACTTTCATATATCATTAATAAAAGCATTGGACGTTTTTACCTTTCAAATCTTGCGCTCCTTGTCTTTCTTTATTATATATTGCAAAACAGCTATATTTACACACACTCACCTATACAGGTTCCAATCCACTCTGGATCCCACTGGTAACGACTCTGCTACTGCCAGTTATGACTTTGAAAATCCGATCAACTTGGCCGAAGACGAAGGTGAAGATGATTGCGAAGTGCCTGGTGAACTTGCAAGACTGTTACTCCGGGGAGAGAGGGCCATTCAGCCGCATGAAGATCCAGTGGAAATGGTAAATCTGGGTACTGAGACAGACAGAAAGGAAGTCAAGATTGGTGCCAATCTGGAGTCTAGTGTGAAACAACGGTTAATTTAGATGCTGCATGACTACGTGGAAATCTTTGCCTGGTCTTACGAAGATATGCCTGGGTTGGATGCCGACATTGTGGTTCATCACCTTCCTACCAAGGAAGAATGCCCTCCGGTAAAACAGAAGGTTCGCCGTATGCGTCCAGAGATGTCCGAGAAAATTAAGGCTGAGGTTATGAAACAATTCGACGCCGGTTTTCTAGCAGTGACTTCTTACCCTCAATGGGTTGCCAACGTGGTTCCAGTACCGAAGAAGGATGGTAAGGTCCGAATGTGTGTTGATTACAGGGATTTGAACAGGGCGAGCCCTAAGGATGACTTCCCTCTGCCCCACATCGACGTTCTGGTTGACAACACTGCTCAGCATAAGGTATTCTCCTTCATGGACGGTTTCTCCGGTTATAATCAGATCAAGATGGCTCCTGAAGACATGGAGAAGACCACCTTTGTTACTCAGTGGGGCACCTTTTGCTACAAGGTCATGCCGTTTGGGTTGAAAAATGCTGGGGAAACCTACCAACGTGCCATGGTTGCTTTATTTCATGACATGATCCACCACGAGATCAAAGTGTACGTCGACGATATGATTGCAAGGTCCCAAACTGAGGAGGAACACCTTGACCATCTACAAAAGCTGTTTGACCGGTTGAAGTTGTACAAGCTGAGGTTGAACCCGAACAAGTGCACCTTCGGAGTGAGATCCGGAAAATTGCTAGGTTTCGTCGTGAGAGACAAAGGTATTCAAGTGGACCCTGCCAAAGTGAAAGCCATACAAGAGATGCCAGTTCCCAAGACAGAGAAAGAAGTCAGAGGCTTTCTAGGACGGTTGAACTACATTGCCCGATTCATCTCACATCTAACTGCTACCTGTGAACCAATCTTCAAGCTACTGAAGAAAGATCAAGTAGTACGTTGGAACGATGAATGTCAGGCCGCTTTCGAAAGAATCAAAGAGTATCTCCAAGAGCCACCCATTCTTATGCCATCGGTTGAAGGGAGACCTCTAATCTTATACTTGACAGTACTTGACAGCTCAATGGGGTGTGTGCTGGGACAACATGACGAGTCTGGCCGAAAAGAGCACGCCATTTATTACCTTAGCAAAAAGTTTACCGACTGTGAGACCCGATACTCACTGCTCGAGAAAACTTGTTGCGCTTTGGTATGGGCTGCTCGCCGACTGAGACAGTATATGTTGACTCACACTACTCTGTTGATTTCAAAAATGGATCCAATCAAGTACATCTTCGAAAAGCCTGCCTTGTCCGGAAGAATAGCAAGATGGCAGATGATCTTGACCGAATATGACATCGAGTACATGACTCAAAAAGCAATCAAGGGAAGTGTATTGGCCGACCATTTGGAACACCAGGCAGTGGATGACTACCAATCTATGAACTTTGAATTTCCAGACGAGGATATCATGGTAGTAACTGATTGTGAAGTACCTGGACTGGATGAAGGACCTGAGGAAGGATCCTGATGGTCTATGCACTTTGACGGAGCCTCAAACGCTTTGGGTAACGGTATTGGCGCTGTGATCATATCCCCTAAAGGCACTCATACTCCACTTACCGCCCGACTATGTTTCAACTGCACCAACAACATGGCAGAGTATGAAGCGTGCATTATGGGTCTTCAAGCTGCAATTGACCTAAGGATCAAGTTTCTGAGTGTCTTCGGAGATTCCACTCTCGTGATCAATCAGATCAAAGGCGAGTGGGATACGAAACACCCAAATCTTATTCCTTACAAAGAGTATGTGTTGACATTGATCCCCCATTTCGAAGAGATAACTTTTGAACACTTCCCAAGAGAAGAGAATCAGTTAGCGGACGCGTTGGCTACGATGTCTTCTATTTTCAAAGTCAAATGGGACAACGAGGCTCCCCGAATCATTATTTGGAAGTTGGATGAACATGCACATTGCTGTGATCTTGAGGTTGAAGAGGTAACTGAAAAACCTTGGTATCATGAAGTGAAGAGGTACTTGGAAGCTCAGGAATATCCCGAGGGTGCATCCGTTAATGACAAGTTTCTGAGAAGGTTTGCGGCAAAGTTCTTCCTCAGCAACGGCATTCTGTACAAGAGAAACCATGATTCAACCTTACTGCGTTGTGTGGACAAGACGGAAGCAGAAAGAATCATGGCAGAGCTGCATGAGGGTACCTTCGGAACACATTCCAGTAGACATACCATGGCAAAGAAAATCCTCCGGGCAGGATATTTCTGGTCCACAATGGAAACTGATTGTTACCAACATTCTCGGACGTGTCACAAATGCCAGATCTATGCTGATAAGGTGCACGTTCCTCCAGTTCCTCTGAACGTCTTGAAAGCACCTTGGCCTTTTGCAATGTGGGGCATTGATATGATCGGCGAGATCAGACCTACGGCATCCAACGGGCATCGCTTCATCCTGGTAGCGATTGATTACTTCACAAAGTGGGTTGAAGCAGCTTCCTATGCTACCGTAATCAAGAATGTCGTGGCACGGTTCATCCGGCATAACCTGATATGTCGCTACGGTGTACCTGAGAGGATCATTACGAATAATGGTACCAATCTTAACAACAAGATGATCACTGAGCTCTGCGAGCAATTCAAGATACAGCACCACAACTCTTCTCCTTACCGAACGAAGATAAATGGGGTTGTAAAAGCAGCGAATAAGAATATCAAGAAGATTGTGCAGAAGATGACAGTGACCTATAAAGATTGGCACGAGATGTTACTGTTTGCTCTTCATGGGTACTGTACCTCAGCACGGACGTCAACAAGGGCAACACCCTTTTCCTTGGTCTATGGCATGGAGGCAGTCTTGCCTATTGAAGTCCAGATACCCTCTCTCCGGATAATGAAGGATGCAGGTTTGAGCAAAGATGACTGGATCCAGACTCGACTTGATCAATTAAATCTAATCAACAAAAAGAGACTCACTGCTTTTTGTCATGGTCAGACGTACCAAAAACGGATGATCAAGGCATTTAACAAGAAAGTCAGACGACAAGAGTATCAAGTCGGAGACCTGGTAATCAAGCGCATCATTCTTCCTCAAAGTGATCCCAGGGGCAAATGGACCCCTACGTACGAAGGGCCATTTGTGTTTAAACATATCTTCTCAGGAGGAGCTATGATTCTAACCACCATGGATGGTGACGACCTTCCTCACCCCGCCAATGCAGACATAGTAAAAAGATACTACGAATGAATAAAAGACCCGCTAGGTTGACACACCTAGGCAAAAATAAGGGCTTCCCGACGAACCAAAAGGGTTCGGGCAAAAATAAGGGATGAAATGAAAAAAAATCTGTACACCTGGCAAGTCGAAAACCTAAAAAGGCGGCTTGGGCAAAAATGGGTATCCCGATGGACTGAAAACCCGAAAGGGCGGTCCAGGCAAAAGTTAGGGATTAAAGCGTAATACTATGTCTCATTGGATCACCCCGCATCCAGAATTCGGTATCAACTATCAGGTTCAGACGGCACCAATCAATCAGCTTCATCTTCAACTAAGCAGCAAAGTGATAAGACGCTCGAAGACATAAAGGCGATAGCAGAGTTGGAACCCAGTGGGATTATTTTTTCACATAGCTGTTTTGTTTTCCTTTGTACAAATTGTATAAACTCTATTCTGTTTGGCGGCATTCCCTTACTAGGACGTCAGCCTCTTGTACCCAAAACGCCTATTTACAGGCAAAATTCAAAATCAATACAAATCCACTTTTCCAGACAAATTGCCAATTGTTTTTCCTTTATCTGTTTTGTTTTGCAAAGAACGTCCAATGTTCATTTTTGATATATGCATTTGACATTAATTGCTAACTCATAAATACTTGCATACGAAACAAAGGACTAATTACAGGTGGCATCAGAAACAGGGGCAATAATGAGTTGTCTAAGCGATCTAGTTGCTCTGTCCGCTAAGGTACCAAAGTAGGTTCGGTTGAAGAACGTAACCAGGATACCTTCACTCCCCGCAGAGTAAGACAAGGTTCAACCATACTCTCCCCCGAGCAGAATTGGTCTCCAATCAGCCCCAAGAAGGCACAATATCTCCAGCAAGTCAGCAACACTCTCCCCAAACAGAGTTAGTCTACGGTCAGCCTTAAGGAAGTTGGATATCCCCAGCAAATCTCAACATTCCCCAGCGGAGTATAGATATTCCTCAACAAGCATCCCCGGCAGTCTTAAAATATAAGATTGTTCCCCGGTGGAATACCAGACACCCCAGTGGAACCATTCCCCAGTACAGTCCAAAGTTTCCCCAGGAGAGTTGAATCATCCTTCCCAGTAGATTCTGGAAGCTTATCCCCAGTAGATTCGGGAAGCTTATCACCTGCAGAGTACATGCATCTCTCCCCGACCATGTTCAAAGTTTATTCCCCACTAGAGCTTATAACTGGGTTATCCTCAGCTAATTACCAAGGAAAGATCGTCCTCGGCGAAGTTCTTCCTATCCCCCAGCGGAGTTCATCAAATGCCCTCAACATAACTTATCAATAGAATCCCCAGCGAAGTTCTCATCAAAACCTCAGCGAAGTATCTCTTCCCACAAAGTTTCCCCGCAGAGTAATCTCTCCCACAAGTTTATTCCCCAACAGAGTCATCTTCTCCTACCGATTTATTCTTGCAACCATCATCCCCAGCGGAAGCGAAGAACTCTACTCTTCAACATCAGCCCAGGATTTGATTTCCCGGCATCCGTCAAGGATTTATTTTCCCAGACGAAAATACATTCATAGACATTTCACATTTCATACATCCTGCTTACATACATGATAAAGTGCATACGACACGATCTCATTTATTTTTGAAAACATCATGACACCATGCATTTCATACATCATGACATTGCATACAACTAATGTTTTGCCTTTTCAGGAAAAGGTTAATCAAAAGACAATTACCATCAAACTTTCGCTATTCCAGATTCGATACCTGTATCTAGCCAGGGCATATCTGTGAGAGATTGACTGTAGATTCGATACCTGTATCCATCCAGGGCATATCTACATGAAGAGTTTAGAGATTCGATACCTGTATCCAGCCAGGGCATATCTATAGACGACTAATTCCAGATTCGATACCTGTATCTAGCCAGGGCATATCTGTGAGTAATTGATTGTAGATTCGATACCTGTATCCAGCCAGGGCATATCTGCATGAAGAGTTTCCAGATTCGATACTTGTATCCAGCCAGGGCATATCTGTAGATGACTAATTCCAGATTCGATACCTGTATCTAGTCAGGGCATATCTGTGAGTGATTGATTGTAGATTCGATACCTGTATCTAGCCAGGGCATATCTGCATGAAGAGTTTAGAGATTTGATACCTGTATCTAGCCAGGGCATATCTGTAGACGACTAATTCCATATTTGATACCTGTATCTAGCCAGGGCATATCTGTGAGTGATTGATTGTAGATTCGATACCTGTATCCAGCCAGGGCATATCTGCATGAAGAGTTTAGAGATTTGATACCTGTATTCAGCCAGGGCATATCCGTAGACGACTAATTCCAGATTCGATACATGTATCTAGCCAGGGCATATCTGTGAGTAATTGATTGTAGACTCGATACTTGTATCCAGCCAGGGCATATCTGCATGAAGAGTTTAGAGATTTGATACCTGTATCTAGGCAGGGCATATCTGTAGACGACTAATTCCATATTCGATACCTGTATCTAGCCAGGGCATATCTGTGAGTGATTGATTGTAGATTCGATACCTGTATCCAGCCAGGGCATATCTGCATGAAGAGTTTAGAGATTCGATACCTGTATCCAGCTAGGGCATGTCTGTAGACGACTAATTCCATATTAGATACCTGTATCTAGCCAGGGAATATCTGTGAGTGATTGATTGTAGATTCGATACCTGTATCCAGCCATGGCATATCTACATGAAGAGTTTAGAGATTCGATACCTGTATCTAGCCAGGGCATATCTGTAGACGAATAATTCCAGATTCGATACATGTATCTAGCCAGGGCATATCTGTGAGTGATTGATTGTAGATTCGATACCTGTATCCAGCCAGGGCATATCTGCATGAAGAGTTTAGAGATTCGATACCTATATCCAGCCAGGGCATATCTGTAGACGACTAATTCCATATTCGATACCTGTATCTAGCCAGGGCATATCTGTGAGTAATTGATTATAGACTCGATACCTGTATCCAGCCAGGGCATATCTGCATGAAGAGTTTAGAGATTCGATACCTGTATCTAGCCAGGGCATATCTGTAGACGACTAATTCCAGATTCGATACCTGTATCTAGCCAGGGCGTATCTGTGAGTGATTGATTGTAGATTCGATACCTGTATCCAGCCAGGGCATATCTGCATGAAGAGTTTAGAGATTCGATACATGTATCCAGCCAGGGCATATCTGTAGACGACTAATTCTAGATTTGATACCTGTATTTAGCCAGGGCATATCTGTGAGTGATTAATTGTAGATTCGATACCTGTATCTAGCCAGGGCATATCTGCATGAAGAGTTTGAAGTTCCAGATTCGATACCTGTATCTAGCCAGGGCATATCTGTGAGCGATTGATTGTAGATTCGATACTTGTATCTAGCCAGGGCATATCTGCATGAAGAGTTTGAAGATCAACCCCTGTAACAGGCCAGGAAATTATCTTTCTTTCTCAGGTACGCAAGTTCTCGCTAAGGAATCTCTTACGCGATCGACACCCCCGGATGGCATCTTTAAGTCCATCTCCACAACTATCCGTTACATTTCCAAATGGCATCTATAAGCCCATTCCCGACAAGGTTCTGTCACATCTCCAGATGGCATCTATAAGCCCATCCTCCTATCCATTATCTCTCCAAATGGCATCTGTAAGCCCATTCCAGACATCACATTGTTGATATTCTACTATGCGAGTGCAAATTTCTGGGCACTATAATGTTCAATCATCTTCCACCTTCGGATCACGAAAGGAACGCAAGCCAATCTAAATCCTCAGGTCTAAGAAGATTGAACAGGGGCAACTGTTGTATCCCAAAATTTGCCCTCCCATATTCTTCAAAGTTTGTCAAGAGCTATCTTCAAATGGTTCAAGATTTCTCTAAGGTTGCACAGTCCAAATGCCTCCTAAGCCAGCTGAAATTAGGGTTTTGGTTATTGCAATGAATTTGAGGTTTTCAATGGCTCAATCAAGTCTCATAGGCCTATATACATTGTCAAGCATTTACATGCCAAGTCTCAAGACTCACAGGGTCAAATTGCACAGTCAAAAGCTTCATTTGCTTCACAATCAACTGCAGGGGTAAAATGGTCATTTTACAGTCAAAAGTCAAGATTTTGGTCAACATCTTATTTTGAGTCCACAATCATCATTGGATCAATTCTTGATCATGATTTCACAAGAATGGCTCAAAAATCATCAAAGATGCAAAAGTTGCTATTTTTGGACAGTTGAAAAGTCAACTGTAACTTGGCCAAGGCATAACTTTTTCATGGTTCATCAGAAATATCCCATCCAATGCTCATTTTGAAGGGGATGACATTTCCTACAACTCATCTTCACATTCCAAGTCTAAGAAATGCTCTCACAAAAAGTTATCAATTTCTACATTATAGGTCAATTTCAAAAGTCAACAAAAAGGCATTTTAAGTCAAAGACCATAACTTGAGATTGGTAAATCCAAATGACATGGTACCAAAGGCATTGGTTAGAGGACTTCATGACCTTTCCAAAATGTCCAAGAACATGTTCACATGATCAAAATTGAGCAAGATATGCATTGGAGAAGTTGGGAAATTTTCATGAATTTGCAAAAGTCAACTATCCTTAAAACTTCAATTTTTGACAAAAGGGCCCACTTTCTTCCACTTGATTCAGCCTTGTTAAGCCACATACGTGTCCCATGATTAATTTCAAGATCAAACATTTATTTTTCCATTTTATTTAATTTTTATTGATTTAATTCATTTTAAATCCATAATAATTCAAATAAAATCTAAAAATTAATGGAATAGCATCTTTGTGATTTGAATAGCTTTTATATGTCATATGCCAGCTAACCAATTCGTGCTAAGCCTTTTTTGTGCATAAAATCCTAGATTTGAACCAAATATGGAAAGGTCTTCAATGGTGGTCAACAAAATCTCCAAACTTAAATGCACAAGGATACAAGCCCAAATTTGGACCTAGACTGCTTGCCATATACATATGCAAGGAGGCTAAACCTAATTCACGACCTAGACATTGCTAAAACGGCCAGAGCAAAAGTGGAAAATTGTTTAAAAAGTGTGAGATCAAGAACAAGGTAGGAGGCATTTTCAGACAAAAATAAGAACGTGACCTTCTTCCTTGCTGTCCACTGAACCTAAAGAGATCATTACCACGTCCAAAGACCATCTATACAGCACTGTAAGTCATCACAAACTCGCCCCTGAACACGAAATCTAAGCTCTCTATTCTTGCATTTTTTTCTCAAAAACGTTAGCATATTCATACTCCTTGCTTGATTTCTAACGTAATGGCAATATTCAATTTCGTTTTTAGGCTTCATATGATGATACCCGCGCCTAGGGTTTATGTGTGTTGTTTTTAGGCATTTTGTTTTCAGGTGAAATCAGAACAAATCATGAGCATGGATGGACTTAGGAGATGGAGACGAGACCGACCATGGTCTTGGAATGGGTTTTCATGGCCTAGGGACGATTTTAAGAAAAGCCTACGAAACTACATGCGGATAAAAATCCGCAGGTAAATAACCAGTAATTTTGATGAAGAAGACGATGATGCGTCACAGTGTGATTGGCCCATTCAAAATTAAACCGCGTTTTTTTGTTTTGCTAACCTATTAATTGATTTCTGAATATTATATTTAGTCCTTATTGCACTGACAGATAAACAAGGTAGTTGGATTGGTTGAGGCGCACATGCATAGTCCCTTGGGACCTGGGTTCGAACCCCAGGTCCCCCCAAAATTATTATTTGTTGTTTTTCTTCACCTAATCTTGTGCAGGTTTTCAAATGATGTCTATCATGTTCTTTCCAATCTCAGGCGCCAAATGGCCACCCTCACAAGATCCGATGGCCCTGAGATGAGTGACCATCATACTCCTGGTCAATGAACACGCAGCCAATCAGGAAAAGTCAATGGACTGAGCTCTTAGTGGGCTTGAGAATTGCTAACCCACCTCCTTCTGGGCCCAGAACCCCCATGGTTCATTCCTTTTTCTTTTTATTTTATATTTTCTAGTTTATTTATTAATTATTTTTTCTAATTATTATTATTATCACTAAAATTAACATAATTAATTTTTCACAATAAAAATTCAGAAAACTAAAAAATGTAAATATTTTATTTATTATTATTAATTTCACTTTAGTTTAATTATTTTGTAAATAAACACTAACTTAAATTAATTTAGTTTAATTAGGTTTAATTTTAATTTTCTTTTACAATAAATAAAAATGAATTAGATTTAGGGTTTTTCTTTTGACACTTTTAATTTCTTTTTTTATTTTTATTTTATTAAAAACATAAAACCACAAAAATACTTTTTCTTTTAATTAATTAATTAATTAGTTATTAGGTTTAATATTTCATTAATTGCAAAAAAGGACAAATTCAATTATTTTCTCAAAAAGGGTCAAAACCCTAAGGATGTCCCGATTCAATTCTTTCGCGCGCATATTTAATTTTAATTATTATTTTTGATTATATTTGATGTAACTGTTTCCAAGGATGTAATAGTTAATTAGGCTTTTATCGCTTTCTTTTATTTTCTCGCATTTATTTTCCAAACGGGTTATGTTTTGGCGATGTATATACCTGCACCTTGTAATAGCGTAGATTTACCTTTCCGCACTTTACTTTCCGCACTTATTAACTGTTAATTATGCATGCAAGACTTGCTTGACAAATAAAATCAATCCGTAGCTCACAAATAACATGTACAAGATAATCTTAACTGAACAACACACATGCATATGCCACCCCTAAGGTACGCCTCACTTGGTTGCCTCGAGGTGGTCGTCAAGTATAGGGTGTTTTAGAGGTCGCCCTCCTGTCTAAAGATCCAGTTGCCTCGAAACGGTTGCCTCAAATGAAAAAGGATCTAGGACAGTAGGGTTACCGCTAAGGCGTCCTACTGTTGCTTTGGTGACCACACATGTCCCGATCATCGAATTGACCCGAATAACTCCAATGACGGTGCTACCTACTTCTCAATAATGGGATGGTACTGTCTAAAGGACTCTTACACAGCTTAATTCCTTAGGGTATGTAGATTTCTCCTGGGTACTTGCTCTTTCAAAAAAAATAACATCTTTTCGCACCTACACTTTCAAAAAGTTTTCAGACAAATACTTCATACACTCTTGAGGACTGATACAAGAGTTACCTAGAAGTTTTTCAAACTAAACTTTTTCAAAACCCACAAACACTTGAAAAGCAAACAATTTTTGAAAACATAGTGAGCAAGTACCTAAGAGCCCGATGATAACCACAGATAGAAAGGGTGCTAACACCTTCCCTTTCTATAAATCTACCTCCCGAACCGAGAAACATCTCGAAAAAGGAATTTTGCTGTGCTTTTGTCCTTTCCATGTTGGAGAACATAAAAGACGGTGGCGACTCTTGCTTACCGCGACATTTCGCGAACCAGCTTTAAAACAGTCAGTTTTATTCCCACCGATCACAACTGGGTACTTCAGCTTCTGATGGAGTGTGGAGGTCACAGCTCCAGCCTTGTGGATCCATGGACGACCCAGCAAACAAGAATAGGACGGTCGAATTTCCATCACATAGAATGTTGAATCAAAGATCTTAGAACCAACTCTGATTGGAATATCGACTTCACCATGTACCATTCTTTTAGACCCGTCAAAGGTCCGGACAACAATGTTACTTGGCTTTAGTTCCAACCCTTCGCAATCCAACCTGTCTAGAGCTTTCTTGGGCAAGACGTTCAATGAGGACCCAGTGTCAACCAACACATGTGCAAGAGTAGTGCCCCTGCATTCAATGGAGAAATGCAGGGCATTGTTATGGTTCTTCCCTTTAGCAGTCAGATCAGTGTCAGAGAAACCCAGACCATTATCAGCAGTTAAGTTGGCCACACAATCGGTAAACTGATCAGCTGACGTCTCTTATGGCACGTGGGCCGTCTTCAGGAAGGTAATCAAGGCCTTGGCATGGGCCTCTGAACACAATAACAGTGATAACATAGAAATCTTGGAGGGGGTGTGCCCCAGCTGCTCAACTACGTTAAAATCACTCTTCTTGATAATCTTAAGAATCTCTTCCATTTCCTGTTTGGAAGCTTCAACATTGATGGTCTTTGGCGCCTCCATCCGGGCAAGCATATCAGTAGTGATCCCTTTGCCCCGAGTGTCAGATGACTCGGCAGCAGGGGTAGAAATAGGAACTTGGTCAGGAAGAGAAATAGGCACACTTGCAGGTGTGATGACAATAGGTCTCTGGATAGCTGGTGGCGCAATATCTGGCGAGAAAAGTCTACCGTTGCGGGTGACTTTGGCAGGCCCGATGATGTTGCTGACGCTGGTACTAGTATCAAACTCTTGTTTAACTCCCAGAACATAAACATCTTCCCCATAGTGCCAAGGGACAGCTTTGTCAGATGTATAAGGGATGGGCCCCGGAACAGTGATGATTATAGGTGCAATCTTCTTAGCAGGCATAATTTTGACAGGCTTCCTTGAAGGCGCCTTGGGAGAATTGTTGAAAATGGTGACAATGGAAACTTCTTCAGTAGGGGTAGTAGGAACAACAATCTTTTCAAACAGGATTTCTTTATTATCCATCAGGTTTTGGATACCTGACTTCAAAGATGGGCAACCAGTAGGTGAAACGGAACACAGATGGCAACCTTCACTACATCCCGGAAATAAACCGGCTAGCAACAGGTTCCTCTTGACAGTCAATAGCGAAGTAACAATGTCATCCACAGAGGCTACAAACAGGTCTTCCTCTACAGCATTCACTCCATGCTTGGGCATGGGAGCAGTCACAACATTGGGCCTTTCGGGTGCCTCGAACTCTATCTCTTTAGCATCAATTAGGTCCTGAACCTTATTCTTCAGAGCCCAACAATCATCCGTATTATGCCCCGGGCTATCAGAGTGATAAGCGCAGCGGGCGTTAGGATTGTACTTTGGGGATGTGGTGTTTACAATCTTCGGAGCTTCTTTTATAGTCACCAGATTGGTTGTCAGTGACTGCGGCAACATCTGGGACAAGGTCATACTGAGACGAGTAAATTGCATTCTAGGTCTCTCACCCCTTTGTTGGTTATGATGCTGAGGAGCAGCAGCAGGTTTTGAAATAACCACCGCGTTGACAGCTTGGCGGCGTTCCGGTCTATTCTGTCTCCTTGAATCGTAGACAACACTGGATTCCTTCTTGAACGGCTTCTTTTCAGTGCTCGAGGAGGCACCTTTCTGTATCTTTCCAGACTTGATACCAGCTTCAATTCTCTCACCAGTCAAGATCAGGTCTGTAAACCCGGCTGAAGAATTTCCAATCAAATGGTTGAAGAATGGACCAGACAGGGTCCCCAAGAACATATCCACAAGTTCACGGTCAGTCAAAGGTGGTTGCACCCTTTCAGCCATATCTCTCCACTTTTGAGCATACTCTTTAAATCCTTCACCCGTCCCTAGTGACATACCCTGGAGTTGGGTACGCATAGGAGCGAGGTCGGAATTATATTGATATTGCTTATAGAACGCAGTAGCCAAATCCTTCCAGTTATGGATACTGGCTCCATCCAGCTGATAGAACCACTCGAGTTGAGTCCCTGAAAGACTATCCTGGAAGAAATGGATCCACAAATTCTTGTCAGCAGTGTAAGGTTGGATCTTCCTTACATACGACCGAAGGTGCAGCTTAGGACAGGAAGCTCCGTCATATTTGGCAAAAGCAGGTACCTTAAACTTATGGGGAATCACCACCCCAGAGGATAAGCCTAGGTCTCCAAAGTCCAACCCAGGCACATTCTGTATCTCCATAGCACTTAAGCGGTCCTCCAGCTGTTTGTACCTATCCTCAGCAGGAGAATATTGTTCATCATCATAATCCGTCTCGTTGTCGGAGACCGCGGGACTAGGAACCCTTCTCTCTTGTGGACTGTCTTTGCCTATAGATAAGGTAGTCAGCTCAACCTCGTTCTGCAGTCCATTCCCAAATCTGCGTCCAGTGTTGAACAAGATGGTCCTCTTCTTCTTCAGAATCAGAATCAGGGTCTTCAACTCCTGTTGACCCTTGGCTAAGCTCATAACCAACTCTTGGAACTGGGCGTTCTGGGCCTGGAGGGCCTTGATAGCTTGTTCAGTGGTAGGTTCAGAAGACATGATGATTGCTGAAATAAACAGCGAAGAAGATAAGTGACCTGTAAAAAGGGTACTTGTTATGCATATGAAGAATGGTATTCTATTTATGCAATGCATTCAAGGGTTCGAAAATTCAAATTCGTTGTAGACAAAAAGGAACACACGTCATATTAAGAATTAATTTATTTATTACATCAGTGCCTCATGGGCGAAATATTACAAAATATTTAATGTAAAAAGACATTGCGCATCCTTTTTGGAGCGATGTAAGTGTTGAGGGTCTTTTCCTCGTGAAGTAGGCGGGTGAGCTCCAAGACCTTCTTCTCACTGGCATGTAAGCTGGCTTCAAAAGCATTTCGTTCTTCCTTGAGTTGGATCCAGCTCTTTTGCATTTCTTCCCATGATGTTGGCATGTCAGGATGTAGAATGGTGTATGGAACCTCTCCTTCCATAACAGGCTCTTTGATCACAGGGAGAATGTGAGGATATGGCATCATAAGCTTCTGGGAGCGGGTTCGTACCCACTTGAGGTAAGGCTCAAGGGGGATGGAATTCTTGTGCCCCAGTGTCTTACTATCTACCTTGTTAGAGATCCTCCAAGCTCTGATGAACCTTTGTCGAAGTCCTTGCGCATCGTTGTCGAAGTCAAAAACTATGTCAGGAATCAGCATGTCATGAGGGCCATCCCTCCGAGCATATCCAAATTGTCTCAAAGCCAGACAGGGGTTGTAGGTAATTCCTCCTCTAATTCCAAGTAAAGGAACATTAGGAAATTCTCCGCATCGATCAATGATAGTGACATTTTCTCTGGACCGAGAACACCAATGTATATCAGAATGTGTGAGGGTCATCAATCGTTGTGACCACCTTAAACCCTGCTCGTTCTTCAAAACTGATTGTGGAAGGTTCGAAATAAACCACCTTGCCAGGAGAGGAGTGCAGGACATTAGAACACCTCTTTTTCTCATTGTTCGAGTGTAAAATGAGTGGAGGATGTCCCCAAGCAATGTAGGTATGGGATTCCTGGACATAAAAATCTTGACAGCATTTATATCTATAAGTTGATCCGGATTTGGGAACAACACCAACCCATAGACAAGGAGTGCCACAATCGCTTCAAAGGCTTGTAGATCAAGAGAATTCCAACATTCTTGTGCCTTCTCAAACAGGAACTTTGCCAAGAATCCCTTTATACCACTTCTGACTTCCCAATGCCCCTTGATGTCAGATGGTTGCAGACGTAATGCTTGAGCAACATCTTCAAGTTTTGGTTCCTTTTCCGTACCGTTGTAGGGTAGTTGACTAAGAATAGGAATTTTCAGAAGTTGAGAAAATTCTTCCAAAGTAGGCACCAATTGATAATCAGGGAAAGTAAAACAGTGGTGTAATGGGTCAAAGAACTGGAAGAGAACTTTTATCATATCTTCTTCAATGTTGGTGTTGGTCAAGCTGAGGAGTCTACCGTGTCTTTCACTGAAAAGAGAATTCTCGGGAATCCTGGATGTAAGCTCCTTGAGCTGAGGAGGGATCCTTACAAGGTTGACCTGAATTGTTTTCCTGCGGAGAGACTCCATGTCCTACAAAACAAGAACAAAGATGAAGTTCCGAACCCTTGAAGTGGTTAGAAAATGCATATGATGCTTTATGATGTTATGATGTACATGGATGCAAAAGTAAGCAAGTGTATATACAGACAGTCATATTCACACAAAGCAAACAAGTCCTTAGGTTTAGGCTTGCATGGGGTTCGTAGGTAAGTACCCTCTTGAAGTTGGTTGGCTCAAAACCTGTCCTATGAATAGTAACCGGGTTATAAGGAGCTCAATATCATTGGATTGTTTTCTATGTTCATTGTTTTGATTTAGCCACTTAACTGGCGACCAAAATATTCCAAGAAAACAACCCTAAATGAGTGTAGTATCGAGTATCTACCAACTTCGGACTGCACCAAAGTCGGTCATCTCACTACCCCTAAAAAGGCCAGGATGGTCAAGTAAGGTTCTAAGGTCAATTGATGCTTCGCGACACCACACGGAGGCCCCGCACTCTCCTTGACTTGACTCAAGGGTTACCGGTACTCACCAAAGTACCACATCAACGTAGCTACTGCTTCAACCATGCCGGTATACCCCGCACAGTTCCCTCACAATTTGTTGCTAATTCTAAAGGGTATCCCCAGATCCAGGTTAGGATCTATAAAACTCTGATACAAGCCCACTATATTAAAGCATTCAAGGCATACAATTGAAAACATAGTGATCTAATCCTAAGGTACACCTCACTTATTTAATATCCCCAGCAGAGTCGCCAGTTCTGTGATCGGTGGGAATGAGAACTGACTGTTTTGAAATGCTGGTTCGCGTTTGCGTTTAGCAAAATGTCACGGTAAGCAAGAGTCGCCACCGTCTTTTATTTTCTCAAGGAAAGGACAAAATCACAGCAAAATTCCTTTTCGAGATGTTTCTCGGTTCGGGAGGTAGATTATAGAAAGGGAAGGTGTTAGCACCCTTTCTATCCGTGGTTATCCACAGGCTCTTAGGTACTTGCTCACTATGTTTTCAAAATGTTTTGCTTTTCTTGTGTTTGTGGGTTTTGAAAAAAGTTTGTTTGGAAACTTCGATTTAACTCTTGTATCAGTCCTCAAGAGTGTATGAAGTGTTGTTTGAAAACTTTTGTTTGAAAGGTGTAAGTGCGAAAAGTTGTTTTTGTTTTGAAAGAGCAAGTACCTGAGAACCTCTACCTACTCAAAAGAAATTAAGCTGTGTAAATGTCCTTTAGACAGCGCTATCCCACTATTGAGAAGTAGGTAGCACCGTCGTTGGAGTTTTCGGGTCAATTCGATTATAGGGACATGTGGTCACCAAAGCAATAGTAGGACGCCTTAGCGGTAACCCTAATGTCTTAGATCGTTTTTTATCTAGGCAACCGTTCTGAGGCAACTTTTGATCTTTAGACAGGAGGGCGACCTCTAAAACACCCTATACTCAATGACCACGTCGAGGCAACCAAGTGAGGCGTACCCTAGGAGTGGCATGTGCGAGTGTGTCAGGATTCAGTTAAGTTATCTTCGCACATGTTATGGTGAGCTACGGGTTGATTTCAATTTTCAGAGATAAGTCTTGTCATGCATAGTTTAGTTAACATACATCTAGCAGTTAATAATTGCGGAAAATAAATTGCGGAAAGTAAAGCTACGCTATTACAAGGCATCGGGTATTTACATCGCCAAAAACAAACCCTTGAAAAATAAATGCGAGAAAATAAAGAAAGTGATAAAAAGGTCCTAATTAACGCTATTACATCCTCGGAGCAAATACATAAATATGGATCAAAAATTAATAAAACAAACATACGCGCGAGAGAAAATTGAATCGGAGAAGTCCTTAGGGTTTTGACCCTTTTTGAGAAAGAAAGAAGTTTTTGTTATTTTGCATTTAATTAAATTAATCCTCAAACTAATTAAGTAATAAAATAAAATAAAAAGATATTTTTGAGTTTTTTATGTTTTTTAGGAAATAAATAAATAAATAAAAGTATGATCACAAGTCATCAAAAACCCTAATTCTATATTAATTTTATTTATTGTGAAAATATTGAAATTAACCTAATTAACTAAATAAATTAATTATGTTAGTATTTATTTACAAAAATAACTAATTAAAGGGTGAAATTAATTTAATAAATAATAATAAAAAAATATTATATTTTAGTTTTCTGAATTTATTATGAAAAAATTAATTATTTTGGTTAGTGAAAATAATAATAATTAATAATAATAAAAAACAATTAAATAAATAAACACAAAGGAAGAAAAAAGAATAAACCCAATGGGGGGTGCTGGCCCAATTAGGAGGTATGTTTGGTAATTCTGAAGCCCAATTGTACTCAAGCCTGCTTTGACTTTGGTGATCATCCATGGCGCGTGTTGACTGAGAGTATGATGGTCTTCCACTCAGGACCATTGGATTCATGCTAGAGGCCACTTGGCGTGCTGAGATCTGAAGCACATGGTGGATATCCTTTTGCAAGCATACACAAGAGCGCCTGAAGAAAAATAACAAATAAATGTTTGGGGGACCTGGGATTCGAACCCAGGTCCCAGCGCTCATAGGCCAATACGCTCAACCACTCCACCAACCTGTCTTAGTTGTTATTAGAATAATACACAATCAATATATTAATAAACAAACAAATATGCTAGAAACACAAAAAAACGCGGGTGTTTTCAAATTCCCCAATGGAGTATCAACACCTCATAATCTTCTTCGTTGTACCTGCAAAATTAACATTAGATAGCGGGGGTTTTTAACCCCCACTATATACTGCGAGGAAAAATAGCGATTAGAGCTACAGCAAGTATAAATATTTCGCGATAGGTGGGTTAGGTTCGTCTGGTTCTCATGATTCCAACCATGTGTCTTAGGGGTCCTAATTTTTCCTGGTTCATAAAGCCCCAATTTCAAAGCTCAAGAACCCTAGAAATCGTTCATGGCATCTTGTGATTCAGTGTATTATAATTCAATTGAATGATACCATTAGCTTCATATGGTTCCTAGCAATGCAAAACAATCAAG
This sequence comes from Vicia faba, assembly GCA_948472305.1. NCBI lineage: Eukaryota > Viridiplantae > Streptophyta > Magnoliopsida > Fabales > Fabaceae > Vicia > Vicia faba. Next base: position 25,270 of record CATIWC010002827.1, on the reverse strand, counting down.
AAAATATGTTAAATGCGCATGAATTAGACAATACAATTCTGGAAAAAAATGGCAAACCGTGGTTCTGTAGGTATCGATTCCTTGAGCCTTAATGCTTGATTTTGATTGCAGTTCACTCCTGGGACCTCCTGCAAGGTGTTTGAATCAACAAAACCTTTTGAATCGCCCTAGAATGCCAAAGTCAGTTTTCAATTTTCTTGGAATTTTTCAATATGCTATGGCTTTTTTCCTGTAGTTTTTTCACGTCCATGAGATTAGGATTTGCTTGCATATATATAGAGGAAACAAATTAGGTCAAAAACTTGAGCAAGAATCCATTGCAATGATGATTAGATCTTTGATTGAAAATCAAATATTTTTGATTTTTCATGATTGGAAAATGTTGCCAAATTTGGATGTTTTGTATCTTTGACTTTGTGCACGAATTTGCCATCATATCTTGACCATATTTGCTTCACAAATTGATTGAAAAATCAAATCTTGCATTTTCCTACAATTTAAATTAATTAAATGAATTAATATTAATTAAAAATCCAATTAATCAATAAAAATAAGAAAATAAATTCAATTAATCTTGATGGGTCGTGCATAAGTCATGGATGAAGTTTCAAGAAGAGATTTGAGGCCCATTAGCAAAAATAAGGTGTTTTGAGCAAAGTTGACTTTTGCAAATTCATGAAAATTTCCCAACTTCTCCAATGCACAACTTGCTTAATTTTGATCATATGACCATGTTCTTGGACATTTTGGAAAGGTCTTGAAGTCCTCTAACCAATGCCTTTGGTCCCATGTCATTTGGATTTACCAATCGCAAGTTATAGCCTTTGACTCAAAGTGTACTTTTGTTGACTTTTGAATTTGACCTATAATGTAGAAATTGATAACTTTTTGTGAGAGCATTTCTTGAACTTGGAGTGTGAATATGGATTGCAGGAAATGTCATCCCCTTCAAAATGAGCATTGGATGGAATTTTTATGACAAACCATGAAAAAGTTATGCCCTGGTCAAGATACAGTTGACTTTTCTGCTATCCAAAAATAGTAACTTTTTGCATCTTGATGATTTTTGAGCTATTCTTGTGGAATCATGATCAAGGCTTGATCAAATGATGATTGTAGACTCAAAATAAGATGTTGACCAAAAATTCTAACTTTTGACTGCAAAATGACCATTTTGCCCTTGCAGTTGACTGTAGGTCAAATGGAGCTTTTGACTGTGCAAATTGGCACTGTGAGTCTTGAAACTTGGTATGTAGGTGCTTGAGAACCTCAAATTCCTTGAAAGAACCAAAACCCTAATTTCAGCTGGCTTAGGAGGTGGTTTGACTGTACAACCCTTTGAGCAATCTTGACCAATTTGAAGATCATTCTTGACAAATCTTGAAGAATAAGGGAGGGCAAATTTTGGGGTACAACACTAATCCTAATTATGAGTCCTAATTTCTTCGAGAAGTTCTGAACTGAAATTCTCTCTACTTAGGCAGGCAAATACATGAAACCTCAGAACATGTACAACATCAGAATCAGGATATCTACATTGTATTTTGAACATGCAACTCTAACAATGCCTAAGTGTTGTACCCCAAAATTTGCCCTCTCATTTTATCAAGATTCTCCTCACAAGACTCTTTGGATTCAAGACCAGATTAGGGTTTGCTCAGCTCAAGACATCTCCTTGCACTGATGACCTGAAATTAGGGTTTGAGTTTTCACATGGATTTTTGGATTTCCAATGCCTCATGTGACTTTCATACTTCATTTTGGACTCCTAAGATTGCTCATACCAAGTTTCAAGCCTTGAATCAGATTTTTGCCCAGTCAATTGGACAGTTGACCTAAAAATCAGATGTATTGGGACCACAACTCATCAACATTATAGTCTCATATGAACAATTTGGTCAAGTTTGGACCACAACTCCTTAAGAAATTTGATTAGATCATCAAAAGGGAAAAATGGTCATTTTTAGGGTTTTGACTGTAGAAGGGCAAATTCTTATTTTTCACCTAGCCAATGGAAAATTGGGTTCAAGCATGGTTTCAAAGACTCAATGGCATCATCTTGACCTAATCACAAGGTTCAAAAGATCTCAAATGCATTAGATTGACAGATGAATTTTCCAGTCAACTGATCAAAAATCAACTTTACACTGAAAAGTCAAACTTTGACTTTTTGGTCAAAACCAAGTGCCAAGGGTAATTTTTCATCAAGATGTGTCAAAAAATGAAACTTGTTCACCAAGAAACCTAATTTTGGAAATTAGGGTTTAAAATGGAAAATTTTCATAACTTAGAAATTTTCTAAGTTATGAAAATTTCTTATTTTTTCTCAACTTTTTCCAACTTTTTCACCATGATGCACTTGGATTCAAAGAAAACTTCCAACATGAAAGTTGTAGTCCTCCACAAAATCTACAACTTTGATTCACAAAGTTTTCCCAAAAGATGCTTGGATATCAAGTTATGATTTTGTGAATAGGGGTCCATAAAACTTTTAACTTAGTGAAATTTTGCCCTAGTTTAGGCAGGATTTTGACCTATCTTCATGTTACAAGCTTTCCAAAATGTCCAAGAACTCTCCAAAATCATTTATGGTTAGGGAGAATCGAAGAAAAGAAAATGGTCATTTCTCACTTTTGTCCATGGCATTTTTCACATTGATACAAGTTGCAAATCAGTTTGGATCATGCTTGTACTTGGTTTACAGGTTCTAATACTTTCTACACTCATAAATTAAATGCAAATACAATGGTTAATGGCATTGTTTTTGTCTTTGAAGCTTTGTACAAGGGTTTAATCTAAAAATGGCAAAAAGATAACATTGCTACTTTGATAAAGTTCACTTTATGTAACTTTGTTTATCTTGAGCCATGGACCTAGCCTTTTGCTGCAAACAAAATCCATGAATATCAGACAAAGTTCACCAACTATGTGCAGCTAGCAAACATGCCTGTACAGGCCTTGGGATTGTCAATTCCAACTTTTCTTCAAAAACAAGCAATTGTGAAAAAGTCAATATAACTTGTGCATCTGTTGAAACCAAGCCTAAGAATTATTTTACACAAGCTCAACACATTGTCGCAAGCAGAATACATGAGTTACAAGCCTCTCAAACACCCAAATACACCATAAACTCCATTTCTGCCCAAAACCAGGGCAAACTCTGCAGAACTCAAGCCAAAACCAAATTGCCTTGGGCGTTTTGTCTTGAACCACTTCAGACACATTCCATCTGAACTATCCAAGCCATTCTCAAGCAACTGTAACTCCATTTTCAAGCTTCACCATTTTTAATTTCTGAGTTTGCAGGTTGAGTTCTATAGGGAGATTCAAGCCATTTCAAAGCAAGCTGAGCATTGGGAAAGGTCAAGGGAACATCAAGCAAGCTCAAAAGACCTTCAGGCCTCACTCACAACTTCTACATTGCCATATTCGAACTTGACTAAAACAGGTATTTCTCAAGATTCTAACTCCTTATTTAGGCATCATTAAGCTTAGGTTTGTGAAGCAAAAATGTAGTCTCTAATTTGCTTGAGTTGTACATATGCATAGCTTCCACTTATATTAACTGAGCTAGGAGAATTTGGATGATGAACTTGCTGAAAAACTAGGTCAAGATTTAGGGCCACTGAAATTCTCTCTGGTCTTTGAGAGTTAGATCAAGTTTTTTATATCATTAGAATCGTGTGATGATGAGCTATAACTTTCATGTTGCAAGATTTTGTTTTTAAGCACGTATGCAGGAGTTACAGTTTGAAGTACAGGGCGCGCGTTTTTTGTTCCAAGGACAGGGACGAAGTGGAACGTGGGCTTGGGCCTGTTTTGCCTGACTATTGACACCCCCTGTTTACTTCATGCACTCCCTTGGCCCATCTCTTTTATTTTTCTTATTTTCTTGAATGTTTCACATTTCTGACTTTTATTTTATTTTTTCTAAACATTAAAAATCACATAAAATATTTTCTTTATTTTTTGCATTTTTTTCATATTTTTTTATTTTGTTTTTTGCTTAGTAAATAAATTATTAGGTTTAATACTTTTATTTTTCTTAAATAAACTTGTAAAATAATAAAAAAATACTATACATTTTATTTTTATTACTTATACACTTAAAATAATATTTTCATCACATATTTTATTTTTTAACATTTTTGTATATATTTTTATTTATTTTCTTGTACATAATAAAATAAATAAACAAATAGAATACATATTTTCTTTTAAACCAAAAAATTAGGGTTTTCACCCCTTTTAAAAATAATCATTTTATTTTCTTATTTTTTGGATATAAATAAATTTATTTTTACATACATAAAAATAAATACCAAAAACATTTGTGCATATTTACATTTATTTGCATATTTAAATATTGCTTATTTATTTATTTGTTGTATAAATTCAATTGGGTTGTAATAGTAAATTAGGTTTTTATTTTGTGCAAATACCCCCCTATTCAAACTTGTACCCCCCTCCCCATAATAATGTTGTAATAGTCTTAGATTTACTTTTACGCATTTATTGCTTTCATTTTGCATGATCGTAAAACTAGGGTTTGTATGCAAAGACCAAAATCAAAACAAATAGCATGACTGAACACAAGATAAAAATGCATGAAAAATGACAACTCAATGCACACTAGCACCCCTATGGTTTCATCCACTTTGTTTCCTTAAAATGGCCATGGTATGCATGCTATGTATCTTGGCAAAACAACAAAACAAAAACAAAAGATCATAGTCCCTCGATGACGCTATCTTGGTTGCCTAAACAAAAATGATCTAGTCCCTCAAAAACTTTCTAAAGATACTTGGCAATATTGCTATCATGGTCGTACGATGACCCGCGCCCGTCCCGTTTAACATCCAAAGATAAGGTTGTTTACCAAATACAATGGTAAAACAACAATGTCAAAGGGTTAAAAATGTGTAGGAAAGACTTTTGATTAGGGTAGACAACTCCTAGTTACTTTATCAAATTTTCACCCCATCCTTGCTAATTTCAAACGCACACACACAATTTCAAAACATTTCCCAAAACAAAATTTCAAACATTGAAACATTTTTCAAAAGACAAACATCTTTGTATACATTCTTCAAACAAGAATCATTACAAAGATTGTCACAACGATGGCCTCTTTTCAAAATACTTTCAAAACCACACAAAGCACCATTTCAAACAATTGAAAAAGCAAAGCAAGTGATCTAAACAAGTAACTAAGAGCCCATGGAAAACCATGGATGAAAAGGGTGCTAGCACCTTCCCTTTTCATAATCTACCCCCCGAACCCAAGAAAACATCTCAAAGGTCTTTCCTGTGCTTTTTGACCATTCCTTTGGATAAAATAAAAAGTCAGTGGCGACTCTTGCTAAACCGAAACATTTGCGAACACAAATGCAAAATCTCAAGTCAGTTCTCCCACCGTATCACAGAACTGGCGACTCTGCTAGGGAGAATTCTAAAAGTGTGGTTACCTTAGGGTTTAGATCACCTTTACTTGCTTACCTTGTTTGCTTTGATTGCTTTACACTTTGGTTCTATTGTTTGGGTTTGAATCCTCTACCCGGATTTGGGGAAACATTCATAGGTAAATAGCAATACGTTGTGGAAACTGTGCGGGGTATACCAACATGGTCTAAGCAATAGCTATATTAGTGCGACATATTTGTGGGTACCGGTAGCCTTTGAGTCAATCAAAGAGAATACGGGGCCGCTGAGTGATGTCATGAAGCACTAATGGACTTTTAGAACCTTTACCTGATCATCTTGGCCTTATAGGATGTAGTGAGATGACCGGCTTTGGTGCAGTCCGAAGTTGGTAGATACTCGATACTACACTCATTGAGGGTTGTTTTCTTGGAATATTTTGGTTGCCAGTAAAGTGGCTAAACTGAAACAATGAACACAGAAAATAATCTAGTGATATTGAGCTCCTTAGAACCCGGTTACTATTTATAGGACAAGTTGAGCCAACTAAACTTCAAGAGGGTACTTACCTATGAAACCCCATGCAAGCCTGCAACTAGGAACTTGTGTGATTTGCTTGTACATATATACTTGTGCATAACATCATGAACATCATGAAGCATCATTTGCATCCACTAACCATTTCAAGGATTTTGGATCTTCATCTTTGTTCCTGTTTTGTAGGTTATGGAATCACTTCGCAGGAAAACTATTCAGGTCAACCTTGTGAGAATTCCTCCTCAACTCAAAGAGCTTTCTTCCAAGATTCCAGAGTATTCTCCATTCACTGAGAGACATGGTCGACTTCTCAAGTTGGTCAATTCCAACACAGAGGAAGACATGGTGAAAGTTCTCTTCCAGTTCTTTTACCCCATACACCACTACTTCACATTTCCTGATTACCAGCTAGTGCCTACTTTGGAGGAATTTTCTCAACTCTTGAGGATTCCTATTCTCCATCAACTACCTTTCAACAGTACGGAAAGAGATCCAAAGCCTGAAGATGTTGCTCAAGCCCTACACTTGCAACCATCTGATGTCATAGGTCATTGGGAAACCAGAAGTGGTGTCAAGGGTTTCTTGGCAAAGTTCCTGTTTGAGAAAGCTCAAGAATGCTGGAATTCTCTAGACCTGCAAGCTTTTGAGGATATTGTAGCTCTTCTCATCTATGGGTTGGTCTTGTTCCCAAACCCTGACTAGCTTATAGATGTCAATGCTGTCAAAATCTTCATGGCTCGCAACCCGGTGCCTACATTGCTTGGAGACATCTTGCACTCTTTTCACACTCAAACAATGAGGAAAAGAGGTGTTCTCATGTGTTGTACTCCTCTACTGGCAAGGTGGTTTATTTCTCACCTTCCCCAATCAGTCTTAAAGAATGAGCAAGGTTTGAGGTGGTCACAATGATTGATGACTCTTACACATTCAGATGTTCATTGGTGTTCTCGATCCAGAGAAAATGTTATCATCTTCGACCGTTATGGGGAATTCCCTAATGTCCCTCTAATTGGTATTATGGGAGGCATTACCTACAACCCCTGCTTGGCTCTGAGACAGTTTAGGTATTCCCGAAGGGATGGCCTGCATGACATGCTGATTCCAGACTTAGTTTTTGACTTCGACAACAACGATCAAGGACTTCGACAAAGGTTCATCCGAGCTTGGAGGATGCCTAACAAGGTAGACAGTAAGACCTTGGGACACAAGAATTCCATCCCCCTTGAGCCTTACCTCAAGTGGGTACGAACCCGCGCCCAAAGTCTTATGATGCCTTACCCCTACATTCTCCCTGTGATTAAAGAGCCTGTTAAGGAAGGAGAGGTTTCATACACCCTCCTACATCCTGACATGCCGGCATCACTTGAAGATTTACAAAGGAGTTGGATACAACTCAAGGGAGAACGCGATACTTTTGAAGCCCAATTCTACGCCAGTGAGAATAAGATTTTGGAACTTACTCGTCAACTTCACGAAGAGTAGACTCTCAACACCTACATTTCACCAAAAAGGATGCGCAACGTCTTTTTACATTAGAATTTTGTATTATTTTGCCCATGGGGCATTGATGTACTAACAAATTCTATCTTATTAATATGACGTGTGTTTCTTTTTTGTTTAAAACAAATTTGAATTTATGAATCCTTGAATGCATTGCATTAATACATATCATTCATCATATGCATAAACAGGTCTTCACACCAAGTTTCCTCATCTCTCTGCTGTTTATTTCAGCAAGATGGATACTGAATAAACGGTCAAAGATTTGCAAGCGCAGAATTCACATTTCCAACAGCTACTCATGACCTTGGCAAAGGGTCAGGAGGAGCTCAAAGCTCTATTAGAGAAGGAAAAAGAGAAAAAGAAGAAGAAGAGGGTTGGTGTGGCTACCTTGGGCAGAAGATTTGAAGGTCAAGCCAGAAGGGTCCTGGATTTCCCATCAACATCTGAAGAGGGTGAAGGAAAGGGTAAAGGAGTTGCAGTGCCTTCTGATTCTGAAGCTGAAGAAGAGGAAGATGAGGATTACTCAGAACAACAGTATACTCAGAGAGTGCATGGGCTGGACTTTGAAGAGTTAGGGTTGGTTTCTAGAATAGTTATCCCTCCGAAGTTTAAGGTACCTCTATTTGCTAAATACGATGGGGTGTCTTGTCCCAAGATGCACCTACGATCTTACATCAGGAAGATTCAACCACATTCTTCTGAAAAAGATTTGTGGGTCCATTTCTTCCAGGACAGTTTGTCGGGGACGCAATTGGATTGGTTCTACCAGCTAGAGAGGTCTGACGTGCATAATTGGGAGGATTTGACTGCTGCCTTCTACAAGCAGTATCAATATAATACGGACTTAGCACCAACCCGTACTCAATTACAGAGTATGGGCATGGTCTCCAATGAAGGTTTCAAAGAATATGCCCAGAAATGGAGAGACTTGGCGGGACGAGTACAACCACCTCTATCTGAGAGGGAGCTAGTAGATATGTTCTTAGGGACTCTGTCAGAGCCTTTCTTCAATCACCTGATAGGAAGTTCGTCTGTAGGGTTCACCGAGTTAATTCTAACTGGTGAGAGAGTTAAAGCCGGGATCAAGAGCGGTAAAATTCAAAAAGATGCATCTGCTTTCGCTGCCATCAAAAATCCTTTTCCAGCAAAGAAAGAAGTCTCAGCTGTCTACTCCCAAAGAGGTCAAGGAAGAGTTAAGCGTCGGCCTGCGGTGGGGGCCGTAATGATTCAGAAGTCTGCAGCTGATCAGACCAGAAACAATCAACCCAGAACCAACCAAGCAAGGGTGGAAAAGCCTGTACGGCAATTCACCCAGATAAACATGACTCCCGCTCAGGTTCTACCCCATCTTTTGAAGTTAAACCTTGTCAGTCTGAAAGAGGCCCCGAAGAATCTGAATACAACTTCTCCTTACTACCATTCGAACGCCAAGTGTGCTTATCATTCAGGGAGCATAGGGCACGACACCAACAATTATTGGGCCCTCAAGAATAAGATTCGGGATTTTATAGATGCTAAAGAAGTGGAATTCGACGCCCCTGAAAAGCCGAATGTGATCTCTGCTCCAATGCTAAGGCATGGCCATAATGCCCATGCTGTTGAAGAGGATCTTTTAGTTGCTACTGTTGATAATTTGATGACTCCGCTACCGATAATCAAGTTGATTTTGTTGAAGGATGGGATTTTCCCAGGTTGTGAAGAAGATTGCTGCCTTTGTTCCTCCTTACCAACCGACTGTCCATTGTTGAAATTAGGCATCCAACGCCTAATGGATAACCAAGAGATCATTTTTGAAAAGACTCCTGTTACACCGACTCCTGTCAGTGATATTTCAATAATTACCATATCCGCCAATATTTCCAAGGTCTCCAAAAGACCTGTTAAGATTACATCCGATCCGAAGACTGTACCTTTGAAAATAACCATGCCGGGGCCCATCCCGTACAAGTCCAACAAATCAATACCGTGGAACTATGGTGGAGAGATCATCTACCACGGTATTAAACAAATTGAATCAACTGAAGAGAATTCTGATGAAGAGACTTCCGACATTGGAAACATTGTTGGAATGAGTAAAATCACCTGCAGCGGAAGAATTTTCTCTCCGGAGATTGCTCCTCCAAGGGCAATCTTCGGACCCTCAAATGCTCCTAAGGTTACCCCTGTACCGGTCAACATATCTGCGAGAACTCCAGTTATTGAAGAAGTTGTAACTCCTGTGGTTGTCCCCTCTGCTGCTGTTGATGATAGAGGGAAAGGGATCCAAGAAGCGTCCGTCAGGACGTGGGCTCAGCCATTGGTCATCCCTGAGACCTCTCAAAAAGAAATGGAAGAGATTTTGAAAATAATCAAGAAAAGCGATTATGATGTTGTGGAGCAACTGGGGAAAACCCCCTCAAAGATCTCTATGTTGGCCCTGCTGCTTTATTCCGACGCTCATGCTAAAGCTTTGATCAGATTCTTGAAGACGGCCCACGTGCCACAGGAAACCTCCACGGATCAGTTCCAGGAATGTGTAGCTAGCTTAACAGCTGACAATGGTCTAGGATTCTCCGATGCCGATTAACATCTAAAGGGAGAAAGCATAATGACGCTTTGCATGTCTCGGTGGAATGTAGAGGGACTACTCTAGCTCACGTCTTGGTTGATACTGGGTCGTCTTTAAATGTCTTGCCAAAGAAAGCCTTGGACAGATTGGACTATGAAGGCCTAACCCTGAAGCCCAGCAATATAATTCTCAGAGCCTTTGATGGTTCTAAAAGGATGGTCCACGGGGAGGTGGACATCTCGATTAAAGTGGGAACTGAAACCTTCAACTCCATATTCCATGTGATGGACATCCGTCCTTCCTATTCTTGCTTGTTGGGAAGACCCTAGATTCACAATGCTGGAGCCGTCACTTCTTCTCTGCATCAAATGCTCAAGTACCCTGTCCGGGGGAAAATTATAATTGTTCACGGCGAGGAGGAATACATGATAAGCCATCTAAATTCTTTCTGCTATGTAGAATTAGATGGTGAATTCATCGAGACCCCTTTCCAACACTTTGAAGAGGTTTCTCCTGAAGTAGCAGCGACCAAGACAGTGTCCCCTTTACCTGCAATTACCAAACCTGTGCCTTGGATGTCATCTCTCAAGGATGCTAAGGTTGTGATTGAAGAAGGAGGAAGCACAATCTGAGGTCAGCTACCAGACTTTCCTTTCAAATCAAATAAGTTCGGCCTAGGGTTTACTTTGGATAGTCAGAAGGATGTGCACCGTTCTCGTGCGGGAGGGCCTCCAGTGAAGATCACCCATCATGGAGTCAATGCTTTAGAGGATGGTGAAGAGGAGAGCAACTTGGAAGACTGGATTTTCCCTACTGTTGACGAAGGACTGTGCAACTGGGAGGCAAAAGACTTTGTTCTGATTACTTTCATACCGCAGTAATTTATCTTTCAAGCATTTCTGTTGGTTTGTAATAACTCTCAAACAATTCGTACACTTTTAACCTTGTGCCTTACCCGAGGCACATAGGTCCATTTGTAAGGGTTTGATTTTTCATCTTCATATGCCATTTTAATGAATCATGGACGTTTTCACATATAAACTTTTATGTTCATTTTCTTTCTCTTTACATTTTATTTGTTTAAAGGTGGTTATCCCTTACACACACCCACACTCATAAATGCAGGTACCCTTCCATTCTAGATTCCATGGGTAACAATTTTGCTATGACCTTCAGTGACTCTGAAGATCTGGTCTACCATGTCGAATACGAAGGTGATGAAGACTGTGAAGTGCCGGGAGAATTGGCCAGACATCTACAACAGGAAGAAAGGGCTATTCTACCTCATGAGGATCTATTAGAGACAATCAACTTGGGTACTGATGAAGATAGAAAAGAAGTCAGAGTGGGTGCCAACCTAGAGCCAAGTGTCAAGGAACGCCTAGTTCAGCTGTTAAATGAATATGTTGAGATCTTCACTTGGTCTTACGAAGACATGCAGGGACTCGATACAGATATTATGGTTCACCGTCTCCCTACAAGAGAAGACTGTCCACCAGTTAAACAGAAAGTCTGCCGCATGAGGCCCGATATGTCTGAAAAGATCAAAGCCGAAGTGATGAAGCAGTTCAATGCTGGATTTCTTGCTATTACTTCCTATCCACAATGGGTTGCTAACATTGTGCTCGTGCCTAAGAAGGACGGCAAAGTCAGAATGTGTGTGGATTACAGAGACTTAAACAGGGCTAGCCCTAAAGATGACTTTCCACTACCGCACATTGACATCTTGGTTGACAATACAGCTCAGCACAAGGTATTTTCTTTCATGGATGGATTTTCAGGTTACAACCAAATCAAAATGGCCCCTGAAGACATGGAGAAAACTACTTTTGTTACACAGTGGGGTACGTTCTGCTATAAAGTGATGCCATTCGGACTGAAGAATGTCGGGGCAACCTATCAACGCGCCATGGTAGCTTTGTTTCATGATATGATACATCATGAGATAGAGGTCTACGTAGATGACATGATAGGCGTTCACAAACAGAAGAAGAACACCTCGACCATTTGCAAAAGTTGTTTGTCAGGTTGAAGGAGTACAAGCTCAGATTAAACCCTAACAAGTGCACTTTCGGAGTTAGGTCCGATAAACTCTTGGATTTCATTGTCAGCAACAAAGGCATCGAGGTTGATCCTACCAAAGTCAAAGCTATACAAGAAATGCCTGCCCCTCGCACTGAGAAGGAAGTCAGAGGTTTTTTGGGACGCCTAAACTACATTGCTAGGTTCATTTCTCACCTAACATCTACCTGTGAGCCAATATTCAAGCTATTGAAGAAAGATCAGGTGGTTAAATGGAATGATGATTGTCAAGTTGCTTTCGATAAAATCAAGGAGTATTTGCTAGAACCTCTTATCCTGATGCCACCCGTCGAAGGAAGACCGCTAATCATGTATCTGACTGTTTTGGATAACTCAATGGGGTGCGTACTGGGCCAACATGACGAGTCTGGCCGAAAAGAGCATGCCATTTATTACCTTAGCAAAAAGTTTATCGACTGTGAGACCAGATACTCACTGCTCGAGAAAACTTACTGTGCTTTGGTATGGGCTGCTCGCCGGCTAAGGCAGTATATGTTGACTCATACCACTCTACTGATATCTAAGATGGATCCGATCAAGTACATCTTTGAGAAGCCTGCTTTATCTGGAAGAATAGCTAGATGGCAGATGATCCTGACTGAATATGATATCCAGTACACGACCCAAAAGGCTATAAAGGGGAGTGTACTAGATGACCATCTGGCTCATCAAGCTGTCGAAGATTACCAATCCATGAGGTTCGACTTCCCCGACGAAGACATTATGACATTGGACAATATTGAAGACTTCATACCATATGACGGACCTGAACAAGGATCCCGATGGACCCTGTACTTTGATGGTGCCTCCAATGCACTTGGCAACGGTATCGACGCGGTACTCATCTCTCTAGAAGGCTGCCATACACCTTTCACAGCCATACTTTGCTTTAACTGCACCAACAACATGGCCGAGTATGAAGCTTGCATCTTTGGTCTCAAGGCTGCAATAGACTTGGGAATCAAATCCTTGGTTGTGTTTGGAGACTCAGCTTTGGTCATCAGTCAGATCAAAGGAGAGTGGGACACTAAACATCCCAACCTCATCCCTTACAAAGAACATGTCTTGACATTGTTACCTCATCTCGAGCAGATTACCTTCGAGCACTTCCCACGAGAAGAAAATCAGCTGGCAGGTGCTCTAGCTACAATGTCATCCATGTTTAAACTTAACTGGGATAATGAGGCTCCCCAAATCACCATTGAACGGATGGACGAACCTGCACATTGTCACGAGATTAACACCGAAGAAGTAGTGGACCGACCTTGGTTTCACGAAGTCAAAAGGTATCTCGAGGCTCAGGAATATCCTGAAGGAGCTTCGGTCAACGACAAAAAGTTCTTGAGGAGATTCTCTGCCAAGTTCTTTCTGAGCAATGGTATCCTATACAAGCGCAATCATGATTGCATTCTGCTCCATTGTGTGGACAAGGTTGAAGCTGAGCAGATCATGGCTGAACTGCACAATGGTACCTTTGGCACTCACTCTAGCGGACATACGATGGCTAAGAAGATTCTAAGGGCAGGCTATTACTGGTCTACCATGGAAGCTGACTGCCATCAACATTCCCGTACTTGCCACAAATGTCAAATCTATGCGGACAAGGTACATATACCTCCAGTTCCTCTCAAAATCTTAACAGCTCCTTGGCCATTCTCTATGTGGGAATCGACATGATTGGAGAGATCAAGCCTACAACATCCAATGGACACCGCTTCATTCTGGTGTCCATTGATTACTTTACCAAGTGGGTCGAAGCAGCTTCCTTTGCATCCGTCACAAAGAATGTGGTTGCCCGCTTCATCAAGAAGAATCTCATTTGCCGGTACGGTATCCCCAAAAGGATCATCACCGACAACGGTACAAACCTGAACAACACTATGATCACCTCCTTGTGCGAGCAGTTCCAGATTTAACATCACAATTCATCTCCCTATCAGCCAAAGATGAACGGTGTTGTCGAAGCTGCGAACAAAAATATCAATAAGATCATACAAAAGATGACAGTCACCTACAAGGACTGGCACGAGATGTTACCATTTGCTCTCCACGGGTACTGTACCACGGCACGTACATCAACTGGGGAAACACCTTATTCTTTGGTATACAGTATGGAAGTTGTTTTGCCTATCGAGGTTCAGATTCCCTCCTTGAGAATCATGAAGGATGCTGGTTTGAGTGAAGACGATTGGATTCAGACCCGGCTTGATCAACTTAATTTGATTGATGAAAAGCAACTTACTGCTGTTTTCCATGGTCAGGCGTATCAAAAGCGGATGATCAAGGATTTCAACAAGAAAGTCAGACGACAAGTGTATCAAGTCAGAGATCTTGTAATCAAGCGGATCATCTTGCCGCAAAGTGATCCCAGGGGCAAATGGACTCCTACCTACGAAGGACCATTTATGATCAAAAACATCTTTTCTGGTGGGCCAATGATATTAACCACCATGGATGGCGATGACCTGCCGCACCCTGCGAATGCAGACATAGTCAAAAGATACTACGCATAAATGACCCGCTAGGTTGACACACCTAGGAAAAAAAGGGCATCCCGGTGAATCGAAAACCCGAAAGGGCGGTTCAGGCAAAAGTTAGGGATAAATAAATAAAAATTTGTACACCCGACAAGTTGAAAACCCAAAAGGGCGACTTGGGCAAAAAAGGGTTTCCCGGTGGATCGAAAACCCGAAAGGGAGGTCCAGGCGAAAGTTAGGGAATTAAAGCGTATGACTATGTCTCGTCGGATCACTTTAAGGACAATCTCTTCACAGATAAGCTCCGAGCTTCTGATCAACTCAATCATCTTCGGACGAAGCAGTGAATGGACAAGATATTCAGAGTTACGAAGGCTATAGCAGAATGGGAACCCCATGGAATCTTTTACACATAGCCATCTTTCTTTGTATAAAATTTTTCTCATTTTTTATGACAATATTCTCTTACTAGGATGTCTGTCTACTTTGTAAAAAAAAACTTACACAAAGTTAATACAAAGATACTTCAAAGTGCAGAAAACTATATGCCTTTTCTTCTTTTTTACACTTGTGTTTTATTTGAAAACGTCCAATGATTTACTAAATGAGCATATGCATTTGAATATAATCACTATTTATAAATGAACGAAATGGGAAAGAATAATTACTAACAAGTTGAAAGGATAGGAAAACGTCTTTAGGTTATTCCAGGAGCAATCCCCTGCAGTACATCATCTAGATCCCCAGCGGAGCTAAAACCTGGAAATATATATCCCCAGCGGAGCTAAATTTCAAAATCCCCATCAGAGTTAAAACTTCAAACTCCCAATCCTCAGCGGAGCCAAAAACTTTGAACTACAGACCCTCAGCGAAGATGAAACCTTCTTCCCCAGTCAAGTCAAGACTATCAATCCCCAGCGGAAACCATCCAGTTTTCCCCAGATTCCCCAGAAAGTTGTCTTAAAATCTGAAGTCAACCAGATAACAGTTAACTTTTGCCTTATCCCAAAACTAGGATAATTCCCCAGTAGATTGGCATACAACCCAAACTCCTGATATCCCCAACAGAATGAAGATTCTCATTCTTGACTTCCCAGCAGATTGGCATACAACCCAAACTCCTGAACTTTTTCCAAACAGGAATAAGCTTTTCCCCCAGAGTCCTGAACTTACTCTCCAGCAGTATAGCTACTCCCCACAGAGTTTTTCATCCCCCAACAGAAGGAAGATTCTCATTCTTGATTCCCCAGTAAAGTTGCCAGAGTCTTCTTTACTCCCCAGCATGAATTTGTCAGAATTTTTAATCCCCTACTGATAGAAGATTCTCATTCTTGGCTCCCCAGCATGAAGTCCCCAAGGATTCAAGTTCCCCTAGCAGAATGAAGATTCTCATTCTCAGTTCCCTGCAGAAGTCATCAGAGCCTTCCTTATTCTCCAGCAGATCAAGGTTTTCCTTTGTTTGATCCCCGGTAGAGATCGCCAGAGTTTTCCTTATTCCCCAGCCGAGTAAGGATTCCCTTTGTGTAATCCCCAACCATAGTCATCAAGGTTCTCTAGATTTCCCAAGCAGATTCCTCAAGCAGTTTGACATTACTCTCACAACAGATTTTGTCAAAACTCCAAGACTTGAAGGATCCCTATATCCCCAGGAAATTCGTGAAGGATTCTCACATCCCTACAGAAGTTGTCAAGGATCTTGAATCCCCTAGCAGTCAGCAAGGATTTCTCATCCTTAGCATTCAAAGATTTTGAATCTCCAGCAGCAGTCAAGGATTTACTTTCCCTAGCAGCAATCAAGGATTTTATTATCTCTAGCTATCAAGGATTTATTTTCCTCAGCAAATCAGCTTACATGCGCATACATTACATTCATATATCATAAACATTGATAAAACACATTTTATTGCATCATACATTTCATGCAACATAACTTTGTGTTTCAGCTAACATTTTACCCTTTTTCAGGATAAGATTAAAAGCTATCATTAACAATATTCAAAGATTTCAGATACAGTACGGATACACTCCAGGCACGGAAGCCATTCTTTTACTCATTCAGAATTTCAAGTCAAGATACAGTCCAGATACGCTCCAGACACGGATGCCATTCTGTCACTCATTCAGACTTCAACAATCAGATACAGATTAGATACGCTCCAGACACGGAAGCCATTCTATTTCTCATTCAGATTCAACTATCAATTTCAAGTTCAGATACACTCCAGACACGGAAGTCATTCTGCCACTTATTCAGATCCCAGTTACAGTACGGATACACTCCAGACACGGAAGTCATTCTGCTACTCATACAAATCTCAACTTCAGATACAGTCCAGATACGCTCCAGACACGGTCGCTATTCTGTCACTTATTCTGACTTTTTCCCCATCCCAGAGATGCTCCAGACACGGATGATATTCTGTCGCCTATTCAGATTTCAGATTCAGATACAATACAGATACACTCCAGACACGAAAGTTATTCTGTTATTCATTCATATTCAAATACAATTACAGCTCAGATACGCTCCAGACACATACGTCATTCCCTTGCTCATACAAATTCAGTCTCCAGATACAACTCAGATACGTTCCAGATACGGATACCATTCTGATGTTCATTCTCCTGATTTTCAACAAACATTTTTGATGGCATCTACAAGCCCATCTCCGACAAGATTATGTCATCTCTCCAAATGACATCTTTAAGCCCATTCCCTCAACTACATTTTGACGAGTGCAAATTTACGGGCACTCTAGTGTCCAATCATCTTTTACCTTCGAGTAACGAACGACAAAACTCGCCAATCTAACTCTTCAGGTTCAATAAGATTGAACAGGGGAAGCTGTTGTACCCCAAAATTTTCCCTCTCATTTTATCAAGATTCTCCTCACAAGACTCTTTGGATTCAAGACCAGATTAGGGTTTGCTCAGCTCAAGACATCTCCTTGCACTGATGACCTAAAATTAGGGTTTGAGTTTGCACAGGGATTTTTGGATTTCCAATGCCTCATGTGACTTTCATACTTCATGTTGGACTCCTAAGATTTCTCATACCAAGTTTCAAGCCTTGAATCAGATTTTTGCCCAATCAATTGGACAGTTGACCTAAAAATCAACTGTATTGGGAAAAAGTCAATTGTGTCCAATTTACAGTCAAACCTCATAATTTTTTATTCACATCAACATTATAGGCTCATATGAACCATTTGATCAAGTTTGGACCACAACTCCTCAAGAAATTTGATCAGATCATCAAAAGGGCAAAATGGTCATTTTTAGGGTTTTGACTGTAGAAGGGCAAATTCTGATTTTTCACCTAGCCAATGGAAAATTGGGTTCAAGGAATCAATGGCATCATCTTGACCTAATCACAAGGTTCAAAAGATCTCAAATGCATTGGATTGACAGATGAATTTTCCAGTCAACTGATCAAAAATCAATTGTACACTGAAAAGTCAAACTTTGACTTTTTGGTCAAAATCAAGTGCCAAGGGTCATTTTTCATCAAGATGTGTCAAAACATGAAACTTGTTCCCCAAGAAACCTAATTTTGGAAATTAGGGTTTAAAATGGAAAATTTTCTAAGTTATGAAAATTTCTTATTTTTTCCCCAACTTTTCCAAACTTTTTCACCATGATGCAATTGGATTCAAAGAAAACTTCCAACATGAAAGTTGTAGTCCTCCACAAAATATACAACTTTTATTCACAAAGTTTTCCAAAAAGATGCTTGTATCTCAAGTTATGATATTGTGAATAGGGGTCCATAAAACTTTTAACTTAGTGAAATTTTGCCCTAGTTTAGGCAGGATTTTGACCTATCTTCATGGAAACTTTTCACATAGTTCCAAGTAAAATCTAAAAATGCATTTCAAATATGGATTGTAGATCATTTTACAAGCTTTCCAAAATGTCCAAGAACTCTCTAAAATCATTTATGTTTATGGAGAATCGAAGAAAAGAAAATGGCTATTTCTCACTTTTGTCCATGGCATTTTTCACATTGATACAAGTTGCAAATCAGTTTGGATCATGCTTGTACTTGGTTTACAGGTTCTAATCCTTTTTTACACTCATAAATTAAATGCAAATACAATGGTTAATGGCATTGTTTTTGTCTTTGAAGCTTTGTACAAGGGTTTAATCCAAAAATGGCAAAAAGATAACATTGCTACTTTGATAAAGTTCACTTTATGTAACTTTGTTTATCTTGAGCCATGGACCTAGCCTTTTGCTGCAAAAAAAGTCCATGAATATCAAGCAAAGTTCACCAACTATGTGCAGCTAGCAAACAGGCCTGTACAGGCCTTGGCATTGTCAATTCCAACTTTTCTTTAAAAACAAGCAATTGTGCAAAAGTCAATATAACTTGTGCATCTGTTGAAACCAAGCCTAAGCATTATTTTACACAAGCTCAACACATTATAGCAAGCAGAATACACGAGTTACAAGCCTCTCAAACACCCAAATACACCAAAAACTCCATTTCTGCCCAAAACAGGGCAAACTTTGCAGAACTCAAGCCAAAACCAAATTGCCTCGTGCGTTTTGTCTTGAACCACTTCAGACACATTCCATACATTCCATCTGAACTATCTAAACCCTTCTCAAGCAATTGTAACTCCATTTTCAAGCTTCACCATTTTTAATTTCTGAGTTTGCAGGTTGAGTTCTATAGGTAGATTCAAGCCATTTCAAAGCAAGCTGAGCATTGGGAAAGGTCAAGGGAACATCAAGCAAGCTCAAAAGACCTTCAGGCCTCACTCACAACTCCTACATTGCCATATTCGAACTTAACTGAAACAGGTATTTCTCAAGATTCTAACTCCTTATTTAGGCATCATTAAGCTTAGGTTTATGAAGCAAAATGTAGTCTCTAAGTTGTTTGAGATGTACATATGCATAACTTCCACTTATATTAACTGAGCTATGAGAATTTGGATGATGAACTTGCTGAAAAAACTAGGTCAAGATTTAGGGCCACTGAAATTCTCTCTGGTCTTTGAGAGTTAGATCAAGTTTTTTATATCATTAGAATCGTGTGATGATGAGCTATAACTTTCATGTTGCAAGATTTTATTTTAAAGCACGTATGCAGGAGTTACATTTTGAAGTACAGGGCGCGCGTTTTTTGTTCCAAGGACAGGGACGAAGTGGAACGTGGGCTTGGGCCTGTTTTGCCTGACTATTGACACCCCATGTTTACTTCCTGCACCCCCTTGGCCCATTTCTTTTATTTTTCATATTTTCTTGAATGTTCCACATTTCTGACTTTTATTTTATTTTTTCTAAACATTAAAAATCACAAAAAATATTTTCTTTATTTTTTGCATTTTTTTCATATTTTTTTATTTTATTTTTTGCATAGTAAATAAATTATTAGGTTTAATACTTTTATTTTTCTTAAATAAACTTGTAAAATAATAAAAAAATACTATACATTTTATTTTTATTATTTATACACTTAAAATAATATTTTCATCACATATTTTATTTTTTAACATTTTTGTATATATTTTTATTTATTTTCTTTGTACATAATAAAATAAATAAACAAATAGAATACATATTTTCTTTTAAACCAAAAAATTAGGGGTTTTCACCCCTTTTAAAAATAATCATTTTATTTTCTTATTTTTTGGATATAAATAAATTTATTTTTACATACATAAAAATAAATACCAAAAACATTTGTGCATATTTACATTTATTTGCATATTTAGATATTGCTTATTTATTTATTTGTTGTATAAATTCAATTGGGTTGTAATAGTAAATTAGGTTTTTATTTTGTGCAAATACCCCCTATTCAAACTTGTACCACCCCCTCCCCATAATAATGTTGTAATAGTCTTAGATTTACTTTTACGCATTTATTGCTTTCATTTTGCATGATAGTAAAACTAGGGTTTGTATGCAAAGACCAAAATCAAAACAAATAGCATGACTGAACACAAGATAAAAATGCATGAAAAATGACAACACAATGCACACTAGCACCCCTAGGGTTTCATCCATTTTGTTGCCTTAAAATGGCCAATGTATGCATGCTAGGTATCTTGGCAAAACAACAAAACAAAATAAAAGATCATAGTCCCTCGATGACCTATCTTGGTTGCCTAAACAAAAATGATCTAGTCCCCTCAAAAACTTGCTAAAGATACTTGGCAATATTGCTATCATGGTCATACGATGACCCGCGCCCGTCCCGTTTAACATCCAAAGATAAGGTTGTTTACCAAATACAATGGTAAAACAACAATGTCAAAGGGTTAAAAATGTGTAGGAAAGACTTTTGATTAGGGTAGACAACTCCTAGTTACTTGATCAAATTTGCAAACCATCCTTGCTAATTTCAAACACACACACACAATTTCAAAACATTTCCCAAAACAAACTTTCAAACATTGAAACATTTTTCAAAAGACAAACATCTTTGTATACATTCTTCAAACAAGAATCATTACAAAGATTGCCACAACGATGTCCTCTTTTAAAAATACTTTCAAAACCACACAAAGCACCATTTCAAACAATTGAAAAAGCAAAGCAAGTGATCTAAACAAGTAACTAAGAGCCCATGGAAAACCATGGATGAAAAGGGTGCTAGCACCTTCCCTTTTCATAATCTACCCCCCCGAACCCAAGAAAACATCTCAAAGGTCTTTCCTATGCTTTTTTACCTTTCCTTTGGATAAATAAAAAGTTAGTGGCGACTCTTGCTAAACCGAAACATTTGCAAACACAAACGCAAAACCTCAAGTCAGTTCTCCCACCGTATCACACTAAGTAATATGACGAGAGTCAGCAGAAGCTTACCTTGCAGCTGGTAAATGTTCTGTGAGCTGGAGTCTGGCTCTGACCGCTTGTGATGTTCAGACCAGCTTCGTCACGTGCCCAGCAAACTAGAAACTTTTGACTTGAACTATGAATGGCTGGAAAATTCTGGAACAGCCAAAGAGCAAAGTTCTGACTTCTTTGAAGTGGATATTGAAGGAGGGTATGTCACAGTCTGAACACGGAAGTTAGGATGGATTCTAAATGTATATCAGAAACTGTATGGATGGTTTTGGTCAAGAAACATTTGAGGAAAAATGGAGTTTTAATGCAAGAATCAAAAGCTAACAGGTTTTGTATTTTGTGTTAGCAGTTTTGGACTCTTGGAATTTTAGCAGGGGGTCAAGGCTATTTCTCAAATTTTTGACCCTTTAAAGTTGCCAATGAAGTCTAATTTATAGGAAAAGGTTTAGTCGCTTGGAGAGGTCAAGGGGTACAACCATCATATGTTAGGCACTGACTTATTCTTGAAGTAAGCTCAAATAGGTATGATGGTTAGAAACTTTAGACGCGCCTAAGCCGGATTTGTAAGCAGAAATTAAGGAAAGGCAACCTCAAAAGCAACGCATGGGCCCAGCACACTTTTGCACAAAAGTTTGCCTTTCCAAGACAGTAATGGTACTTCTATGCCACGTGTGGGGAAATCCTTTGGATAAAGACCCAAAAGTGACTGTGAGCATTAAATGATGATGAGATTTATCAAACCAGAAATCCTAAAATGTGAGATTTTGCATCATTGCTTAATTCTGGATCAGAAGTTCAGCTTCAGCGTAACTTAGGATAGACGTCCAACTTCTGATCTTTGTATCTCCTTGCTCCAGCATGTTCTGAAGGAGCTCTCAGACTTTCGAGGAAGCTTGCAACACGCTTTGTAAACCTTCTTTGAATTACCCTTGCAAACTCTGACTGAATCTTTGTGAAAACTGGCCCAAAAGTTCTGACCAAAATCGTCTTGAAAGTGTCCAGAATTTGCTGCAAGTTTTCAGTTTCAATGACGTGTCTTCAAGGATTTGTATCTTGAAATCCCAACATTTCCAGGAGAAGTTTTGTTCTATGATATTTTAAGTATTATTGAGATCTAAAAGTCTTGTGTTAGAAATTCTTCCAGAATCAACTCGCATCATGGTGATAATCTGATCAGAAGTTCTGAGTTTGTCATATTCTTAAACACTTAGAAAAAATTCTAAGTATTTTAGAATTTTGACTTTTGAATTTCTTGATGAAACAAACTTCATATTTCAACATGTCTTGATGAAATATGATTCTTGAAACTTGATTTTGATCCAAAAGTCAAGGCTTGACTTTTTCAGTGCGCAAATGACCATTTTTCCCTTATGAATGACTTTCTTGGAAAATTTGTAATTCGAGGCTCGGAATTTGGATGAAGCGAACCTGAGAGTCCAGGGTGATCCTTTGATAAATGAGAGGGCAAATTTTGGGGTACAACACCGGTCCTCGTTGCCCGTTGGAGTTTCCACCAACGCGAACACCTTTGCACCAGGCGCTTTCTTTGGTTTCTGACACTGAGTACTAATATGACCTTCTTCACCATAATTGAAACAGACATCCGCCTTATGCTTACACTCAGGAGATGCATGTCCAACCTTACCACAACGAAAACACCTCCTTACCTCAGCAGTAGTGCACACATTACTCTTGTGACCAGGTTTGCCACACTTGAAACAAGTCACACTAGCAGGAGCGTCTCCCTCACTTGTTCTTTGACCCTCAGTAACTTCTTGTTTACCTCTACCAGCTGGAGCATCGTACGACTTACCACGACTTTGAGTCTTGCTTTGCTTCTCATTAACTATCTTGTAATGAGCATTGTTATCCTCATAAATTCTACAGTTATCCACCAAATCAGAGAAAGCACGAATCTTCTGATAACCAATTGCCTTCTTGATCTCCGAGCGCAACCCATTCTCAAACTTAATGCACTTCGAAAATTCAGCAATTTCCGCGCTATAAACGCGGATAGAACTTAGCCAACTCCTCAAAATTCGCAGCATACTCGGTAACAGACTTGTTCCATTTCTTCAACTCGAGGAATTCAATTTCCTTCTTACCCCGAACATCTTCAGGATAATACTTCCACAGAAATTCTCTATGAAACACAGCCCAAGTGATCTCTTCACCTGCAACTTCCAACCTCGGACGAGTCTCTAGCCACCAGTCATCAACTTCGAATGCCAGCATATGAGTACCATACCGAACCTTATGCTCTTGAGTGCAATCCATCACACAGAAGATTCTCTCCATCTCCTTCAACCAACTCAAAGCCCCATCAGGATCATACTTACTCTTGAAGGTAGACGGATTCTCCCTCTGGAAAGTCTCCAAGCTACGGGATCCTGCATCCCCGCCAGCATTCGGCTGATTCTCCATAGCATGAGCCATTGCTTCCAAAGCAGCAACAATCGCAGCATCGCTCCTTCTAGCCATCTAAACTTATAACTACAACACAAACAATGGTCAAAATAATTAACAATACTCGATTGTTAAAGACTCAACAACTTTGGTCGGACGGACCAACCTGCTCTGATACCACTAATGTAACACCCCAAATCTATCCCACAATTATATTAAAATCAGAGTGCCAAAATTTCCGCAAACATGAGCATTACATTCTCATTCCAAAAACCAACAACATAAAAAACCTATCATAATATATACATAACACATATTAATCCAAATAACTTATAACAATTAATTAGTCTTCCAAAATGTTTCAAACTTGATTCCATAAATACGCAGCGGATTCACAACTTTAAAACTTCAAAAGAAACATAGCATCTTTTAAACAACTTAATTCAAAGAAAACAACTTTTTAAAATAACAACTTGGATTAAACTGAAAACATCATAAAATCAAATAAGCGTTCACCCCCCAAGTGCTACGTATCAGAGCGATGACACCAACAAGCTACTAAGTCTCTACTCCTCATTATCTGCACGTTACCAGTATAAGGCAACGGCGAAACAAATAAAGGGGTGAGATATCGAATAATATAAATAAGATTATGATAATTAATATATTAGACAAGAACATTATAAATTTCACCGCTTCTCAACAACACACGACAATCAATAAACATTCACAATTATCATTAGCAATACAAAACGCAATTCGAATGCGACACAAATGTGCATATGCATGTGGTACCAACAGGGCTTCAGCCCTATTCACTAATTTCCAATTAATAGATGCACAAGGCATAAGCCTACTTCATAAATTCACGAATACAAGCCTTCACAAATGCAAATGTATGAATGTACAACACATACAACAATATCATTAAATACTTCATGAGGCATACGCCTATATCACTAATATTACCAATTAATAGAGGTAAATCTTCGTCATAACCATTCCTGCAACTTCACAAAAATATTCGCAACATCATAACATCAACGTACATCACAAAGGAAAACACAAACATGATAGTCGTTTCCAAAACGCTCCCATAAATCTCTATGTATTAGTTCTTTATTATTTAATTATTCTCTTCTTATTCACTTCTAAAATCCACTACATGGCAATATATTTTCTTCTTCCATTTAATTAATCCTCCAAAACAGTTACTGCAACTTTACTGATTATTTCTAACTCTGTCTTATTACTACAGACTGTTAAAATTATATTGAAACTACTAAATTAAGGTTAGTGACATATAGACTACTTCTATTAAAGTTGATGCCTCTGTTATATCATACTAATGATAGGAATAGTTTAATTCATTTGTGTTTATAATTTCTATGCTAAAATATGTAGGCTACTGATAATATATAGCTAAGCTGCAGGAAAATAAGTGTCTTCCCAACAACCAGTTTCTAATGGCACTCCCTTTCCACAACAACAC